>PVIY010005122.1:0-96905 GCA_004026745.1 Myrmecophaga tridactyla | reverse complement strand
GAAATGTACTAGTCAAAATATGAGTTTTGCATGAAATAAACATTTTTTTGCTTTAGTCTCATGAAGAAGTTAAAGTTTTAAAATGTGAATTACTATCTATTTTCAACACCCTGACATACTGACATTCCCTTGTTTTTCCTCATGCAAAAACATGTTTTAATTTGTACATTTAATCACTATCATTGTATACTCTAGGCATTCCTTAGATTATACCATCTCAGTCTTTATCATCTATCTTTCCTTCTGATTTCATTTGTGCCCCCAGCCCTCCTCCCTTTATTCTCACTTTAAGCTTCATTCAGTGTACTAACATTATTGTTTTACAGTTAGATAGTATTGTGCTATCCATTTCTGAATTTTTACAATCAGTCCTGTTGCACAACTATATCCCTTCAGCTCCAATTACCCAATATCTACCCTATTTCTATCTCCTGATTGTCTGTGTTCTTAACTGAAATTCTCCAGGTTCACTCACTAGTGATAGTTCATATCAGTGAGACCATATCGTATTTGTCCTTTTGTTTCTGGCTAATCTCACTCAGCATAATGTCTTCTAGGTTCATCCATGTTGATACATACAGCTGGATAATATTCCATCATATGTATATGCCACAGCTTGTTTAGCCACTCATCTGTTGATGGACATTTTGGCTGTTTCCATCTCTTGGCAATCGTAAATAATGCTGCTATAAACATTGGTGTGCAAATGTCCACTTGTATCCTTGCCCTCATATTCTCTGAGTAGATACCTAGCAATGATATTGCTGAATCATATGGCAATTCTATACCTAACTTCCTGAGGAACCACCAACTGCCTTCCACAGTGGTTGTACCATTTGACATTCCCACTAATAGTGGATAGGTGTGCCTTTGTCTCCATATCATCTCCAGCATGTCTCGTTTTCTGTTTTATTGATAATGGCCATTCTGGTGGGTGTGAGATGATATCTTATTGTGGTTTTGATTTGCCTCATCATAATAGTCAGGGAAGTTGAGCATCTTTTCATGTGCCTTTTGGTCATTGGTATTTCCTCTTCTGAGAAGTGTCCGTTCATGTCTTTTGCACATTTTGTAATTGGATTGTTTGTCTTTTTGTTGTTGAGTTTAACAATCTCTTTATATATGCTAGATACTAGACCTTTATCTGATATATCATTTCCAAATATTGTCTCCCATTGTGTAGGCTGCCTTTTTACTTTCTTGACAAAGTTCTTTGATGCACAAAAGTGTTTCATTTTGAGGAGTCTCCATTTCTTTCTTTCTTCAATTTTCATGCTTTAGGTGTAAGATCTAGGAAATCACCTCCCCTATGATAAGATTTATGAGATATTTCTCTACATTTTCTTCTAAAAGTTTTATGGCCTTAGATCTAATGTTTAGGTCTTTGATCCACTTTGAATTAAATTTTGCATAGTGTGTGAAATATGGATCCTCTTTCATTCCTTTGCATGTGGATATCCAGTTCTCCAGGTACCATTTATTGAAGATCCTGTTCTGTCCCAGGTTGGCTTGACTGCCTTATCAAAGATCAATTGTCCATAGATGAGAGGGTCTATATCTGAACACTCTATTTGATTCCATTGGTCAGTACATCTATCCTTATGCTAGTACCATGCTGTTTTGACCACTGTAGCTCCATAATACACTTTAAAGTCAGGTAGTGTGAGACTTCTGACTTCATTTTTCTTTCTCAGGATATTTTTAGCTATTCAGGGCAAACTTCCCTTCCAGAAAAATTTGGTTATTGGTTTTTCTATTCCTGAAAAGTAAGGTTTTGGGATTTTAAATGGTATTGCATTGAATCTGTAAATCAATTTAGGTAGAATTGTCATCTTAACTATATTTAGTCTTCTAGTCCATGAACACGGTATGCCCTTGCATTTGTTTAGGTCTTCTATGATTTCTTTTAGCAATATCTTATAATTTTCTCTGTATAGGTCTTTTGTATCCTTAGTTAAATTTATTCCCTAAATATTTTATTCTTTTGGTTGCAATTGTAAATGGATTTTTCTTTTTGATTTCCTCCTCAGATTGTATCAACTTATTCTTAAGCTTACTTATTTCTTTCTTGATTCATAACTCATTTGTCATCACCTCACACTGTCTGAAGCTACATTTTATTTTCACTAGGACTTCTAATTACCTACCCTTTCCCTATTCACCTAGAACACGCATTTTCAATGGAAGCAATATCACCACAAAGTAGCAAAAATTGAAATTAAAATTTTATGGGGAGCATGATTAGAGGAAGAAATGTCTAAAAAGACTCCTGAGTGGGCAATAACAACAACAACAAAAGGTCAAGAGACACTGACTCAGAACAACAACAACCACAAGTATGTTCAGTTACATCAATACTGACTTTTCTCTCACCATCGAGTCACCTGTCCTTCTGGTCTTCCATAGTGTCTGGCCCAATGCTATTTAGTGGAATAAAATATGGGTCTCATATGCAGTTTAAAATTTTCTAGTAACCATATTTACAACAAGATAGCGGTGAAATTAATTTATATATACTTAATTTAATCAAATGTATTAAAAATATTCAAAATGTAATCAATATAATTATCAATAACAAATCTTACATTCTTTTTTGTGTGTATGCTCAGTCTTCAAAATCCAGTGTGTATTTTACACTTATAGAACATTTCAATTTGAATATTCATTTTCATTGGAATTACCTAATCTTTTTTAGTCTTCAAAATTTACAGTTGAAGGGCAGCTGCTGTGACTCAGCAGGCAGAGCTCCGACCTGCTGTGCTGGAGGTCTGGAGTTCGATCCCTGGTGCCTCCTGCCCATATGCAAATTAAAAAAAAAATTACAGTTGAAAATGTAGAATTACATACCCAGGTTATTCTAAACATATTTAAATGACAATAACAAATAAAGTAGCTGTTTTTTTCTTTTACTTTAAAAAAATTGTATAATATAACAAACATACAAAGTAAAGAAAGAAAAAAGCAATTGTTTTCAAAGAACACTTGACTAAGTAGTTACTGGAAAGAGCCCAGAGTTTGTCATGGGCTACCATACTATCATCTCAAATTTTTCCTTCTAGCTGCTCCAGAACATTGGAGGCTAGAAGGATAAATGTTTTTTTATCATCGCAATCAACTTTAATATCTTTTTTGTGAAAAATAACATATACAAAAAGGCAATAAGTTTCTAAGCACAGTGCAACAATTAGTTATAGAAAAGATTTCAGACTTTGGTATAGGTTACAATTCCACAATTTTAGGTTTTTACTTCTAGCTGCTCTAAGATACTTGAGACTAAAAGAGATATCAATTTAATGATTTAGCAATCATACTTGTTGATCTTTCTCCTACTCTTTAGGGGTATTTGGGGTATGCCCATTATAACTCTTTCATGTTAGAAGGGGCTATCAATAATATGGGGTAGGGAGAGGGGACTAGATGATGTTCTGGAGAAGTTGGCCCCTCTATGTTTAAGGACTTATATGGTCTAGGGACCTATCTGGAGGTTGTAGGTTTCTAGAAAGTTACCCTAGTGCACGGAACCTTTGCAGAATCTTATATATTGCCCTAGGTGTTCTTTAGGATTGGATGCAATGGTTTTGGTTGGGGTTTGGCAAGTTATGATGGTAGCAATGTCTAATTGAAGCTTGCCTAAGAGTGACCAGCCACTGCTACCTTATTTGTTACACTTCTTTTTCTCCTTTTGGTCATTGTTGATCCCACAGTGCCCCTTGTTGATCCCAAGCTCATCCCCAGGAGTCATCTCCCATGCTGCCAGGGAGGCTTTCACCCCTGCATATCATGCCCCACATAGCAGGGAGGGCAATGTTTTCATTTGCAGAGTTGGGCTTAGAGAGGCCACATCTGAGCAACAAAAGAGGTCCTCCAGAAGTAACTCTTAGGTGTACCTATATGTAGGCTAAACTTTGCTGATGTATGTGTAAGCTTCTCAAAAGTAAGCCTCAAGATCAAGGGCTTGGCTTGTTGATTTTGGTGTCCCTAACGTTTGACACAGTATCAGGGTTTTCCTTGTTGGTAAAGTTTAATAATTCAATATTTTTTCTCCCATCCCTTTAGGAACTTTGCCAATACTTTTTGATTATCTGCTTAATATATTCTAGGATGTATTTAGGGATTACATTAAACTATACAGGATTAAAGGCCCTCATTCTTATTCTGGGCTCCCTGTGTTTCGATTGTTTAAATGAGCCATCCAGACAGGTTGATTTATATTATTTGCTACAGAAAATTTAGGTTCTGAACAAAATAAACCTTTCTTCATTTGGTCTCAAAGAGTAGGTAAGATTCTAAAATATAGACAATGTCTTCCTTACCCTTGTGTTCTAAATTACCTTAATTCCAACCTGATCAGCTTCATTCTTTTCTCTACATACCAGATTATACATATATAAAACAGCTTCTTAAAATCCAGAAATAATAATTACAACTCCAGACTAAATGTGACTGAGTAGCTGGTTTTTAAAATATAAAATTAGCATAGTATAAAAATTTTAAAAACCCATTCAGTTTTGTAGTCACACTAGGCACATTAAAGTGCTCAATAGCCACATGTGCTAATGGCTCAACTGTATCAGAAAAGGACGATTTTGTCTATTAATTCCTTACAATTCTCTTCTTTATTTTCTTTACCCCCCAAGGTTGCAGGACACAACTGGGATGAAGATGTAGAATTATAAGAAGCTAGACTAGACATTTGATAGCAACATGCATTTGCATCCTCACTGCTGTTAGGCAATCATATGATTCATATCTCTAGGACTCCATTGCAGAAAGAGCCACTAACATGAAACACATATCACAACTTCTCTATTCTGTTTTTAGGTTAGACATCACAAAGCAAAGATGGCACTGTTTCTCACTGAGTTCAAATGCAGTCTCAGAATACTTTTATAGGTTATTTGCAACCAACGTAACTCCTCTGGAGAGAGTGTTTTAGGGAAGCCATAATAAATTAATTAGAGGAACCATAAAATTGAAAATAATCTGCCATCCTTGTCTTTCTTCATTTCCCATCTATTCCTTTTCAGAACATATTTTAATTGAACATAATGGGTTTTAGATTGGGATGTGAAGTGGGTATTAGGAAATAAGCTCCCACAGTATAGGGCTAAAAAGCAAATCCTCTCTGATGAAACAGACTTGTATCTGAATCCACTTTTCCTACTTATCATTTATGAAATCTTGGGCCAGTCACTTGTTAATGCCATTTTAAAAAGGAGAACACCAGCACCTGCTTTACAGGATTGTTATAATAATGAAATAATATAGGAAATGCCATGCATTTGGCAAAGAGCCGGGCACACACTAAGCATTCAAATTAAACAGATTTGTATTATCTCAAGGTCTAGCTGAATATCTTATATTATTAGTTAAATGTTCACTGTTAATTTTTATTGCCTTCTCAACTAGCTTGTTAACTTTTTGAAAGGAAGCACTGCACACAATTTTACATTTTTTATCCTTTCCAGAATTAAGCAAATTTCTAATAATAGATTTGACCTCCAATGACTACTTAATGAATGATCAATCAATGTACCTGTAAACTTATAATTGCCTTCATAGCATTTAAAAAATGAATTTCTCTATTTAAGCAAAAGTAGCTATTAAATATTGTAGCTATTAAATATAGACTGGGCAAGTCTCCGTGAGGATATGCCTTACCTAGGTTTTTTAAGATTGGAGCAGGATCAACATTCTAAAATCGTTATCCTTGCAAAGTAGTGCCCATACTATTGCTATTGTTCTAATTGGAGCTTAATCAGTGGTAGAATAGGGCAGCATGGTAAGGACTTGGAGAGCAGGCAGTTTTATAGAAGAATAGCAAGGAATTTTATGGTCTCTGGGCATCATTAGTCAATTAAGAGTTGTTTAGGGAAATGTCTGTGATAGGCAAGAAATACATGTCCCATTAGGTGAGTATAACGTATCACGGTGGGGAGAAACTTGGTTAAGGCAATCAGCAGATGGTCCCCATGGAAAGCAATTACTTTAAGTACTTTTGATATCATGTAGTAGAAATTCAGCTACTGAGACTAATTTGGAGTAGGACTTTCACATCTGGGGAGTAAGTCAAGAACCCAAGTCTAAATGAAATGGAATAGTAGTTAGTAAATACAGAAGGGGTTCACTGTCATAGTTTTGACTGCCATCATTTCTTACATGAACTATAGCAATCTTTTTAAGCCTCCTTGTCCTCCAGTCTTTTTTCCCTTCTTTTTCATTCTCCACATGGCAGCTAAAGCAAAATATCCAAAATGCAAATTTGATCCTATTGCTTCTCTGGTTTGCAATGTCAATGGAAATTCTTCAGATAAAGTTCAAACCCCTTAACATGGCCTAGCAGATGACTAAAATCTATTCCTGCTAAATTCTCTGACCTCATCTATTCCATCACTCAACACTGTACTTTATAATACAACCAAATTGAAGTTTTTCTGTTTCTCCAACAGGAGACTTGGCATGGTCTCTCTTATCTCTGGGTTTCTTAGGTTGTAAGGTCTGCCTGAATTATTTAGCCTCTTTACTGTGCCAGGATAACTTTCTCAGCTTCCTTTAAATCTTAATTGGTAGGCATTCCTCCTGGGGAACCCTCTCAAACCTGCCAAGTTTGGGTTATTTGCCCCTATTCTTCCTCTTACGTACTTCCATGTTCCCCTTATATCTCCCCCTTCCCAATGCCACGAATCTAAACTCTATCAGAATAGGGTTCATGTATATCCTCTTCAGTTATACCTTCCAGGTCCAACATATGTGAAGTGTTCAATATTTGTTAGATAGATAAATGTATGCTGGAAGCTTGTATAAAGCTTGTATAAAGCTTATAAAGAACAAGACTCATTTCTGGTACTGGGCAAGCAGATGGACTGGCCAGATGCTGAGATTTAAACTACTGGACAGAGATCTCCTTGATTGTATTCACAGATTCATGTGGTGAATTAGGAGGCTGAAGAGATGTACTGTAAGTACACAAATAGAATTTTATAAACATTTCACATGTCCTGGTCAAGTTTAGGATGGGACTTGATTGTTGCCTTCCATTTTTTTTTCTATAAGTTACTAATATAATATTATTTTTAACCATATTATTATTAAGATCCAATGTTGAAATAAAAAGGACACAAGCCAATTATATCTTGTAGTTTACATATGATTAAGATCACCACCCCCTAAGAGTGAATATTGATGATCTTCCTCCAGTCTAGTTTATAAAATAAAATTAAATGCGTAGTTTAGTCACTAACTGATAAATGGGATTCATGTGTGCAGACAATATAGAAGACCATCTTTTCTTGACCAAAAGCAGGTATCTACCTGCTTTACTTGGCACCTTCTCTCCAATGAATTCTGGTCTAAAATTCCAATATTTGAATATATATAAAAGTGGTATCTATAGCCAACTGTTTTTACATTTTACTGTTGACACAAATCCTTGAGCAATATAGCTAAGCTGAAATATTTTTTCTTTCTACATAAAAACCAAGTAAGTCTTCTTGCCTTTGGAAGATATTTATTGTGATCTTGACACACTGTGACCCCTGTGGTGACATGCCATCATGTCTTTACAATTCAGAGGCATTAAGGACATTTCTTTAGTTACATATTCCAAAGGTTCTACAAAACTTCTTTCAACTATTAACATATTATTGAATTACCTTTGATTCTTCTTCTTTTCTAACTTGGTGGTGGTGGGAGTATGTACATCCCAACTCTTATTTTATCCCATTTGAAAAAAAGTCATCTTGTATTCTTCACTAGAACCCTGTAATTTTGCTTTATAGCACTAGTCAGAGTATATATTTATTGATTTATGTTCTTTAGTGTGTTTCTCACTGAGTATATTAAAAAAAAAGATAAAACAACAGCAATGAAGGCAGAAGCTCAACTATTTGACTTATCACCATATTCTCTAGCAACCAGCACAGGAGCTGGCATGAATTAGACACTGAAAAATATATATTTTTTGATTTGTTAAATAAATGCACTGGGCTTTTTCATCCTGAGTGTGTCAGGGTTTGGTCAGAGAACAGAAGCCACTCTAGTGATTTGAATAGGAAAAAAAAAGTTAACTCAGAACATTAGAAGGGCTGTGGGAGAGAAATTTTGGCAGGCTATTTTTTTCCAACAAATCTGAAAGTGTGGGATTGCAGGAGAATCCATCTCAAAGATCCTGGGATCCCAGAGCACCGAAGTGTGTTATTCTCCAGAGCATGGCTGGAGCCACTGGAAGCTGCTGCTGCTGCTGCTGATCACTGCTGCCTGCCTGGAGCAGGTGATTCCCAGGAGAGGCATCGAAAGCCAAGGAGCACTGCCAGCAATGATCTCATGTGCCTGCAGACAACTGTTTCTAAGAAAAATGGCTGCTTCTCTTCAAATCTTTTGTGAATGCCTTAGTGGCAAAATCTAACTCAGGTCCACACTGGAACAAGATTCTGAGAAGTGTAATTACAGAAATGTAGGCAGGGGTAGGGGCAATATCAAGTTGATAAAAGGCAATCCAGCACACTGAACTGAGCTCCTTATTGGACTGAGAATGAACTAGACTGTAAACTCCATGAGAGGGGGACTTTTTTTTTTTTAACTTGATCTATCCCCAGCACCTGGGTGCTTGTGGCAGAGGTGGCTAGCTGAGCAACACAAAATCACACTCACCTTCTACTGCATAGAGTTGTTTCTGGGAAGTGGCTACCCCACTACTTTTCTCAGCTTCTCTTGCAGATGCAGGAAGGTCTAGGTAGAACCATATAACCAGCTCTTGCTAATGCATTATGGACAGGTAAAATGCATATCTATTCTAAGCTGAGGTGGTTAGTATTAGGTATTTAATCTTCCAAGATCTTGTTCTTTTTTGCCTATTGACTGGATGAGTGCATACAATTCAGAAGAGGGCTCTGAAGAGATCCTAAAGAATGGCAGAGTCACTGAATCGAAGTATTAGGGATTTTGTCATTGCTTGGATGAAAACTGCTGACCAGAAATACCTGATTGAACTCTGTATGTGAGAACTAAATCTTGTAGTGAAAAATCAGTGCAATTTGGGGGTTGCTTGTTGTAGCAGTTGGCTGACCCCGATTAAACCCTTAAAATATTTGATGAATAGATGAATGAAGTAGAAAGCCTTGCCCTATAATCTTTTCAGAGTCCATTGTGTTCATTGCTTAAGGATGAGTGACCCATCAGGACAAACTCCAATTCGGCTACTCTTTTGTGTGCTTTCACCCCTTATCAAGTTCTTGCACACTCACCAAATGGTTCAGAGATACGAGGCTGGGTTTGTACCTCATCAGAAAGGATCTTCCGCTGTTAGAAATTAAAAACTCTTTATAACACGGCTTTCTGATCAAAACTTTAAAGACAAATCATAATGGGTTAATAGGGGTGTTATCTCTTGACACAGCTAGTCTGACTGATTAAAACCCAGAATTCCTAAATTCTTTCATAAGTTTAGTAATTCCTACTTGACAGATTAAGAGCAAGTGAGGACCCAGCAGCCAGGGCCATACCTAAAACTTCACTCTAACCTTGTAGCAGAATCGGGCATCAGAAATTAGCCAGATAATTATTTCCTGAAATGTCATCAAATCCTTTTAAATTTCTTGAATCCTAGCAGCAGAGATAAACATGAGAGCCAATACAAAAGCCGGCCCCATGATGAATGCTTTACATGAGCCACCAGCTCAGTAATTTCACACGTGTAACAACCTGCCATTATTATCATCACGATTTTACTGATGAGGAAACTAATGTTCAGAGAGATGAAAAAACATTCCTCAAATTATACAGCTCTTCAATACTTTTCTTTGATTTATAAAATAATTTATGCATTTGTTGATAATTTCCCTGATGCATTCACAAACAGCAGGAGGAAGTTTTCATACACCTTTTTGACAGGTTCTGTTGAGTCATTATTTTCTTTCCTTTCCTCATTATTCTGCTAAATGAGTTATTTTTTCAGATATTCAGCAAGAAGTCTCTCTCAATTTCAAATTTGTTCATGCTTTTCATTTCACCAGGTCTGCATACTGCATTCGTTATGATATCTCTTATTCTTATTTATCGTTTTTAAAACCAAAGACCATTTGTTTTATCTGGTTTTACTGGCTTAAAGTGTAGAAAGTTTGTCTTGTGCCTTCTCATGCCATTCCAGTATCTTAAAACTAGAAATTAAAGGAATTTCTTTAATAATTGTCAGCTTTAGTTGGTTTACCTACATTATTTATATCAAGATCTAAAAAAAACCTAAAAATGGAATAAAATTAAGAGCTCTCAGTTTCGAATATAACTATTTAGCTGGCAATATACTCCAATAATAACAATTACTATTGCTGCTGCTGCTGCTAGTACAACTACTATTCTATTACTCTGGCTGCCACAATTATTTATTGAGTGCCTATTATTTCCATTCACCATACTAGACATTTATATGCAAGATTTTTAAAATGACCCTGCAAGGTAGATATTAGTTCCCCCCCCCCTTTTTTTTAACCAGCCTTAACAAGCTGAGGCTGAGGAAGGTTATTAAACTTCCCCCAGGTTCATAGGTCTAGTTAGTGATAGAGCTCAGATGTGAACCTGTTATCAAATCCTGCTGTTCACTGCACATGATGCCTCTCCCAACTCATTTATAAAGACATATCTGAAATACAGTCTAATTTGCTTACCTGGAATAGAAGATAAATGTTCAGCCATATATTTGATAGTTCCAGTGTAGCATCATAGGATTCCAAACATACATTATGCTTATCTTCTGTGTTCTTTCCTCCCTCAAGCTGCCTTCCCAAACATTTCCTAATATCCCAATCCTAGCTAGCTCATAACATCCAAACTACGCTTTCTTTGAGGTGGTCATAGGTAAATACTAATCAGATAAATGCTTCTCTTAAAGCCTTCCCAGATTTCTTCCATGCAGTTGACCCCTAAATGAATATTGGTAGGAGAAATATTGCTCTGGGGAGTGAAAAGGAAGAACCAATGTGCAAGGTGTCCACACTAGCAGACAGATGGTAGGAGTGTGCACAGGTTTATTTCAGCTCTGGGGATTCATTGAGGACCGGAAGAAAAGATACGACATCACCCCTAATGAGGAATAGTATTTATCATGTTAGCATTATTGCTTTCTTTGTCTGTATAGTTTTACTGAATAGGCAAGGAGGAATAAAGGTGGATGAAAAAGTGAAGGTTGACAATAAAATTAGAAGCTTTCTGTTAAAGTTAAGGTGTGACTTCATCCCCTATTGGGTGACTGCTTAACTTGACTTTTCACACTGTTGTAAGTGAACTGCCCTCTCTCATACTCGGCTGTTTCCCACCCAGGACATTTATATACAAGTCTTAGCCTGTGAGCAGTGATTCTGCACATTGGAGTCACCTGAGAAGCTTTAAAAATCCCACCTTCTGGGTTTCTAATCAGATTCCAATTTAATTGGTCTAATGTGAAGCCTGGGCATAGGAACTTTTAAAAGCTCCCCCGTCATTTCTTATATGCAGTCAAGGTTGAGAACTACTGAGTCACAGGGCTGGCCCTGGGAGACTGGGTCGCTACATTGAAAATCCTCGGGATCCATAAAGCAGCCACTCCAGTGAGTTTCCTCTCCTATCTTTTCTTCACACTATCTTTTTCTTTCGCTCTTTCTCTTTAAAGACCTCAAGATCTTCCAATGAGGAAACAAGTGGGCTTTTAAAAAAGAGTTATTCTGGAAAATGGAGCTTTCTGAGACTGACTTAGCTACTTAGGTAAGAATTTGGTTGGCTGGGTGGCTGGCTAGGAAAAAATAGATTAGAAATTGTGAAAGATGAAAATTAAATGAGGACATATGGTACACTGGTAAAAAAATAACTTGGAATTCACCTTTGGCCTTGTGTGACTCAGATTCTTTTCCCTTATTAGTAAACTAAAGTTTATTGTTAGGTTTTTTTTTAACTGGAAAACATTTCAAGAATCAATGATTAGGGGAGAAGGAAATATACTTGAAGTTGAAGTGCAGCTTGAATAGACTCCAGCCCCTTCCTTAACTTAGGGCTAATTTGCTGAAAGCTGGGGAAATCCTGTTTCTCCTAAAACTTTCCTTGTTTTAGAAGAAATCATGGAATCACTATCTGAATGCAGACAGTAGCTGAGGCTTTTCCATTACTTTACTTCTTCCTGATTCTGGCTTTGTCCTGAGCCATTTGGGTTTCTGCTTTATGGGTATGAGTCCTTTACCTCAACAGTAACCTACTCCTTCATGGAATCTCTCCTTCCCCTGTACCTACTTAGCTTTTCTCTGTTTTTGTTCCCACTTCTGGACACCTACACTTTCCTGCTGAACCATTCCTGGGGCTCAGCTGGGTCTCGTGAATCCTGGTGGGCAGCACTGCCCTGGATCCAGGGAATGGTAAGTTCCGCCTCTTTGTATAAGGTGAGGAGGTGCATTGGGATTGGAGGGGCATTGGTGTTGCCTTTGTGAGACTCGGTGACTTGAAAACCAGTGGAGGGGCTTGCCCTGGGGCTCTTACCCCACTTTGAAACCTCCAGGATTCCAGTGTCGACCAACAGCAGCAGAATCATTTCAGAGATTTGGATTCCCTTCGAGGTCGGCAGCGTGAGCTCCAGGTAAGAGAGGACTGAAGATATTTAAAGGATCCCCTGGGCTTCTTGTCCCTGTTGCTTAATATTGTGGGGGTGCTGAAGAGAGACTGAAGCAGGGATTTGCTACACATGCTAGAGATGGGGCATGATTACAGTTGATCCAGTGGATCTCAAACCTTGCTGCACATTGGGATCACCTGCTGACCTCTAATAACAATATGGACCCCTGATTGCCCCACCCTTGTTCTGATTTAATTGGTATTGGGTGCAACCAGGATATGTAAGGGGACAATTAAAAGCTCCTCAAGTAATTCACATTTGTGTTAAAGTTTGGAAACAAGTGGTCTCTATGCAAGAACTTTGGAGTGTATTTGTTCATATAGAAATGCAAAGCATTACTCTGGGCAGTGAACACAAAAACGTGTACCCTGTGGATGAACTGCAGATCCTCAAATGGATGCTACACTGTGTCAGAGGCATTTGCATGTCTGAACAATGGGAAAGCTGGTGGGCCTGGGAAAGTTCTCCCAGCAGGTTTAATCACTGCTGTGAAAAAGCAATGGAGACCTAAGGAAATATTGGGGGAACGAGAAATAGAAGGCATAGGGGACTTTAAGATCAATGAATGAGCCCTGGAGGCCAGACTTCAGGTAGGCTCCTGCTATCTTCAGGGCTACACAAGAACCAGAATGTTCACAGTCTGCTGTGCCCTTCTTCAAACCTCCAGAAGGTGACTGCAGAATACAAAGTGTACAAAAACCAAAAAACAAAACAAGCATAAAGAACAAGCTGAGCAATGGTTTCTATGAGGAGAAAACATTCCTAATTTCCAAAACATCCAGAAACACTTCCTGAAGTATGTATAGAGAAAATGTTTCTTGAATAAATTAGTAGCATATTGCTGGTAATTTTGGGAATATAAAAAGGAAAGAGACCTGGTTCCTGGCTTTAGAGCTGTCCCAGAGTGAGAGTGGCATAATGGCTCTATCAATAATTTAGGGAACACAATAAATGATAGAAAACAAAGTACTATGAGAATTTGGGGAAGCAGGGTAAATGCAAACAAGAGAATCAGAAGTAGGTCCATTTAGCTCTGGTCTCTGAAAGATAAGCAGGACTTCAACAGGTCTGGTTAGAGGGGGCAAACAGGCTAAGTAGTGGAGAAGCAGAGGATGACTCTCCTTCTCCTGAGCCACCCCACTCGTTTACTCACAAAAAAGAAATTCTGATTGAATGGGGTAGCCTTTGGGGGCTTTCTGAGTAGAGATGTGAAATGATTCTAACTCTGCTTTAGGAAGAGGACTTGGATGCTAGCATGGAAAGTAGAGAGGGTTTTGTCAAGGAAATTATTTAGGGAACTTGCCATAGTTCAGGAGAGAAAGAGAATATGGGGACTAGAATTGGAACAATAGAAATAGAAGAGGTCAGTAACTATTAAATAAAGGACTTGGGTGGCTGAGTACCACATTGAAAGGACTCTTGGATAGAGTAAATGAGATTACATAATGTGGTTTTTTTTCTTCTTCTTCTTCTTCTCTCTAGGGAAGAGAAAGCTGTAGGAAACAGAACTTTGAAAAGTGTAGTCCAATAATAATACTAATAACTGATAATAAGGAATACACTGTTGGGCACTGTGCTAAGCACTTGGCATTTTTTATCTAGGAGATAGGATTTAATCCCCAGCTCACAGATGAGGAGGTAGACATTCAGAAGTTAGGAACTCGATAAGGTTATAGTTTGTATGCAGCAGAGGAGGGACTCGAGTGCAGCTCTCTTTAACTACAGACCCTGCATTCTTTTCCTTTCTTTTTAGTTTAGTTTACAGAGCAGTCATCCAGAGATACAGGATTCCCATACACTGCCTCAATAATAACAACTTGCATTGGTGTGGAACATTTGTTAGGTTTGATAATAGTATTTTTTAAATGATTGTACTTTTTTTTAACAGTAGTTACTTTTGTTACAATTGATGAAAGATTTTAAAAATAGTACTATTAATTATTGCCCATAGCTTATATTAGAAGTTTTTTCCCCATATACTACCCTATTATTGACACCTTATTAGTGTTGTACATTTATTACAATCTGTGAAAGAACATTCTTGTACTATTAATATAGTCCATCATCTATAATAGGGTTCACTGTGTTATACAGTCCTGTGTTTTATCTTTTAATTTTTACTGTAGTAACACACATAACTTAGTTTCCCTTGTAACCATATTCAGCTTATAATTTCATGCTGTTAATTGTACTCACAATATTGTGCTACCATCACCACCATTGTTTCCAGACTTTTACAACCAACCCAAACAGAAATTGTGTACAAATCAAACATCAGTTCCCCATTCTCCAAACCCAATCTATCCCCTGAAGTATAATCTAGATTCTTACTCAGTGAATTAATTTATTGTAATAAATTCATATCGATGAGCTCATACACTATTTGTCCATTAGAGTCTGGCTTATGTCACTCAGCTTAATGCCTTCAGAGTTCATCCAGGTTGTTGCATGCATCAGGATGTAATTCCTTTTTCAGACTGAATAACATTCCATTGATGTAGCTACCACATTTTGCTTATTCATTCATCAAACGATCATATGATAAAGCAAGTTGGGTTGGAAGCAATCCAAGCAATTTAGTTTGCTTCCATGTTTTGACAATTGTGAATAATACCACTATGAACATAGGTGTGCAAATATCTGTTCAGGCCCTGCTTTCAGTTTTTTTGGGTATATACCTAGTGGTTGGATTCTATTCTTAGGTTTCTATTCTTAGGTTTCTGAGGAACTGCCCAACTGTTTTACATAGCTGCTGTACCCTTTTACATTCCCACCAGAAATGAATGTTTCTATTTCCTCTCCAACACTTTTTAGTTTTCTGTTTTTTTTTTTGATAGTAGTCATTCTAGAGGTTATGAAATATCTCATTGAGGTTTTGATTTGCATTTCCTAGTAGCCAGTGATGTTGAGCACCTTTACATGTGCTTTTAAGCCATTTGTATATGCTCTTTGGAGAAAAGTCTATTCAAGTTTTGTGCTCATATTTTAATTGGGGTTTTGTCCTTTTATTGTTGAATTATAGCATTAATTTATATATTCTGGAAAACCCTTATCAGATATATGGTCTCCAAGTATTTTCTCCCATTGAGTAGGTTGTCTTTTACTTTCATGAAGAAGTCCTTAGAGGCACAGAAGTTTTAGATTTTGAGGAGGCTCCATTTATCCATTTTTTCTTTTGTTGCTTATGCTTTGTGTGTGAAGTTTAAGAAACCATTGACTAACACAAGATCCTGAAGATGCTTCCCTGTGTTTTATTCTGGGAGCCTAGGTTCTTATATTTAGGTCTTTGATCTATATATTTTTTAAAATTTTTATTGATAAAATAATGTACATACAATATGAACATTCTTTTCTCTTTCATCACATAGTTGTATACTATCATCATGACCATTTCTTAGAACATTTGCATCAATTCAGAAAAAGAAATAAAAAGAAAACAGAAAAAAAATTAATACATACCATACCCCTTACCCCTTCCTTTCATTGATCACTAGCATTTCAATCTACTAAATTTATTTTAACATTTGTTCCCCCTATTATTTATTTATTTTTAATCCATATGTTTTACTCATCTGTCCATAAGGTAGATAAAAGAAGCATCAGACACAAGGCTTTCACAATCACACAGTCACATTGCAAAAGCTATATCATTATACAATCATCTTCAAAAAACATGGATACTAGAACACAGCTCTACATCTTCAGGCAGTTCCCTCCAGCCTCTCTGCTATGCCTTAACTAAAAGGGTGATATATATTTAATGCATAAGAATAACCTCCAGGATATCTTCTCGACTCTGTTTGGAATCTCTCAGCCATGGACACTATTTTTGTCTCATTTCGCTCTTCCCCCTTTCAATTGAGAACATTTGCTCAATCCCTTGGTGCTGAGTCCCAGCTCATTCTAGGATTTCTGTCCCATGTTTCCAGGAAGGTCCACACCCCTGGGAGTTGTGTCCCATGCAGAGAGGGGGAGGGCAGTGAGTTTGCTTGACATGTTGGCTGAGAGAGAGAGAGGTCACATCTGAGCAACAAAAGAGGTTCTCCTGGGGGTGACACTTAGGCCTAATTTTAAGTAGGCTTAGCCTGTCCTTTGCGGGGTTAAGTTTCATATGACAAACACCAATTTTGGAGGCTCAGCCTATTGCTTTGGTTGTCCCCACTGCTTGTGAGAATATCAAGAATTCTCCACTTGGGGAACTTGAATTTTTACCTTTCTCACTATTTCCCCAATGGGACTTTGCAAATACTTTTTTATTCACTATTCAAATACTTCTGGGATTTATTGAGGCATCATTCTGGACAAACCTACAAAATCTCATGCCCTACTCAAGGTTTCATGTACTTAAGATGTTCAATTAAGCTGTCCACATAAATTATATTAGGAAAAAACTAGTCAAAATATAAATTTTGTACCAAATAAACATTTTTTTGCTTTAGTTTCACACATAAGTTAAAGTTTTAAAATATTAATTGTCATCTGTTTTCAATACACTGCATTATTGACATTACTTTGTTCTTCCTCATGCAAAACATTTTTAAATTTGTACATTTAGTAACTATCATTATACAATCTAGGCATTCCTATATTATACCATCTCAGTCTTTATTGTGTATCTTCTCTTCTGATTTCATATTTGTACTCAGGCCTCCTTGCTCTATCATTCTCACATTTAGCTTCATTCAATATTCTAACATTATTGTATTACAGTTAGGTAGTATTGTGCTATCCATTTCTGAATTTTTACAATCAGTCCCATTGCACAATCTGTATCCCTTCAGTTCCAATCACCCAATATCCATCCTATTTCTATCTCCTGATGACCTCTGTTCTTAACTGAAATTATCCAGGTTCATTCATTAATGTTAGATCATATCAGTGAGACCATACAGTATTTGTCCTTTTGTTTCTGGTTAATCTCACTCAGCATAATGTCCTTTAGTTCCATCCATGTTGTTACATACTTCATAACTTTATTCTGTCTTACCGGTGTAGAATATTCCATTGTATGTATATACCACAGCTTGTTTAGCCTCTCATCTTTTGAGGGACATTTGGGCTGTTTCCATCTCTTGACAATTGTAAATAATGCTGCTATAAACATTGTTGTGCAAATGTCTGTTTGTGTCTTTGCTCTCATGTCCTCTGAGTAGATACCTAGCAATGGTGTTGCTGGGTCATATGGCAATTCTATACTTAGCTTCCTGAGGGACTGCCAAACTGCCTTCCACAGCAGTTGTAGCATTTGACATTCCCACCAACAGTGAATAAGTGTGCCTCTTTCTCCACATCCTCTCCAGCACTTGTTGTTTTCTGTTTTATTGATAATGGCTATTCTGGTGGGTGTGAGATGATATCTCATTGTGGTTTTGATTTGCATTTCCCTAATAGCTAGTGAAGTTGTGTATCTTTTCATGTGCCTTTTGGCCATTTGTATTTCCTCTTCTGAGAAGTATCTGTTCGAGTCTTTTGCCCATTTTATGATTGGGTTGGCTGTCTTTTTGTTGTTGAGTTGAACAATTTCTTTATATATGCTGGATACTAGACCTTTATCTGATATATCATTTCCAAATATTGTCTACCATTATGTAGGCTGTCTTTTTACCTTCTTGACAAAAGTCTTTGATGCACAAAAGTGTTTAATCTGGAGGAGTTCCCATTTCTTTCTTTCTTTCTTCAATGCTCTTGCTTTGGGTGTAAGGTCTAGGAAACTGCCTCCTACTATATGATTTATAAGATATTTCTGCACATTTTCTTCTAACAGTTTTAAGTCTTAGATCTTATGTTTAGGTATTTGATCCATTTTGAGGTAATTTTTGTATAGGGTGTGAGATGTGGATCCTCTTTCATTCTTTTGCATGTGGATATCCAGTTCTCTAAGGCACCATTTATTGAAGAGACTGTTCTGTTCCAGGTGAGTGGGTCTATATCCGAACACTCTATTCAATTCCATTGGTCAGTATATCTATCTTTATGCCAGTACCATGTGGTTTTGAGCACTGTAGCTTCATAATATGCCTTAAAGTCCAGTAACGTGAGACCTCCGACTTCATTTTTCTATCTCAAGATACTTTTAGCTCTTTGGGGCACCCTGCCCTTACAGATAAATTTGCTTACTGGTTTTTCTATCTCTGAAAAGTACATTTTTTGGGATTTTAATTGGTATTGCGTTGAATCTGTAAATCAATTTAGGTAGAATTGATATCTTAACTATATTTAGTCTTCCAATCCATGAACATGGTATGCCCTTCCATTTATTTAGGTCTTCTACAATTTCTTTTAGTTTTCTTTGTATAGGTCTTTTGTCTCTTTAGTTAAATTTATTCCTAAATATTTTATTCTTTTGGTTACAATTGTAAATGGAAGTTTTTTCATGATTTCTCCCTCAGATTGTTCATTACTAGTATAAAGAAACACCACAGATTTTTGAGTGCTGATCTTGTAACCTGCCACTTTGCTGTACTCATTTATTAGCTCTAGTAGTTTTGCTGTGGATTTTTTGGGGGTTTTGACATATAGTATCATATCATCTGCAAATGAAGTTTTACTTCTTCCTTTCCAATTTTGATGCCTTGTATTTCTTTTTATTGTCTAATTGTTCTGGCTAGAACTTCCAACACAATGTTGAATAACCATGGTGATAGTGGACATCCTTGTCTTGTTCCTAATCTTAGAAAGTTTTCAGTTCTTCCTCATTGAAGATGATGTTAGCTGTGGGTTTTTCATATATTCCCTTTATCATTTTGAGGAAGTTCCCTTCTACTCCTATCCTTTGAAGAGTTTTCAACAGGAAAACATGTTGAATTTTGCCAAATGCCTTTTCTGCATCAATCAGGATGATCATGTGGTTTATCTGCTTTAATTTGTTGATATGGTGTGTTGCATTAATTGATTTTCTTATGTTAAACCATCCTTGCATACCTGGAATGAATCCTACTTAGTCATGGTTTATAATTCTTTTAATGTGCTAGTGGATTTGATTTGCTAGAATCAAGGATGTTTGCATCTATATTCATAAGAGAGATTGGTGTGTAGTTTTCTTTTTTTGTAATATCTTTGTCTGGCTTTGGTATGAGGGTGATGTTGGCTCCATAGAATGAGTTAGGTAGCTTTCCCTCCTCTTCAATTTTTTTGAAGAGTGTGAGCAGGATTGGTACTAATTCTTTCTTGAATGTTTGGTAGAATTTACATGTGAAGCCATCTGGTCCTGGACTTTTCTTTTTTGGGAGCTTCTTAATAACTGATTCAATTTCTTTACTTATGATTGATTTGTTGAGGTCATCCATTTCTTCTCAAGTCAATATTGGTTGTTCATGCCTTTCTAGGAAGTTGTCCATCTCATCTACATTGTCGAGTTTATTATAAAGTTGTTCATAGTATCCTCTCATTACTTCCTTTATTTCTGTGGGGTCAGTGGTTATTTCTGATTTTATTTATTGGCATCCTCTCTCTTCTTCTTTTGTCAACCACACTAAGGGTCCATCAATCTTATTAATTTTCTCATAGGACCAACTTCTGGTTTTGTTGATTTTTCTCGATTGTTTTCATGTTCTCAATTTCATTTATTTCTGCTCTAATCTTCTTATTTCTTTCCTTTTGTTTGCCTTGGGGTTAGTTTGCTGTCCCTTTTCTAGTTCTCCCAAGTGGACAGTTAAGTCCTCGATTTTTGCTCTTTCTTCTTTTTTAATATAGGCATTTGGGGCAATAAATTTGCCTTTTAGCACTGCCTTTGCTGCATCTCATAAATGTTATGTTGTGTTTTCATTTTCATTTGCCTCGAGATATTTACTGATTTCTCTTGTAATTTCTTCCTTGACACACTGGTTGTTTAAGAATGTGTTGTTGAGCCTCCATATATTTGTGAATTTTCTGAAACTCTGACTATTATTGATAACCAACTTCATTCCTTTATGATCTGAGAAAGTGTTTTGTATGATTTAAATATTTTTAAATTTATTGAGACTTGCTTTGTGACCCAGCATATGGTCTATCCTTAAGAATGATCCATGAGCACTTGAGAAAAAGGTATATCCTGCTGTTTTGGGGTGCAATGTTCTATAAATGTCTGTTAAGTACAGTTTGCTAATTGTATTATTCAAATTCTGTTTCCTTATTGATCCTCTGTCTAGATGTTCTGTCCATTGATGAGAGGATGAGAGTGGAGAATTGAAGTCTCCATCTATTATGGTAGATGTGTCTATTTCTCTTTTGGGTGTTTTCAGTGTTTGTCTTATGTATTTTGGAGCATTGTGGCTCAGTGCATAAATATTTATGAGTGTTATGTCTTCTTGTTGAATTGTTCCTTTTATTAATACATAGCGTATTATATTTCTTTGTCTCTTTTAACTGTTTTACATTTGAAGTCTAATTTGTTGGATATTAATATAGCTACTTTGGCTCTTTTCTGATTTCCCAACCTTTCACTTTCAACCTGTGTTTATCCTTGGGTCTGAGATGTGTTTCCTCTAGACAGCATATAGATGGGTCCTGTTTTTTTAATTCATTCTGCCACTCTGTGTCTTTTGATTGGGGAATTTAATTCATTAACATTCAGTGTTATTACTGTACAGGCAGTATTTTCTCCTACGATTTTGCCTTTTGGATTTTATATGTTATATCTAATTTTCCTTTGTTTTACCTTTGCTGATAGTCTTCATTTCTACACTCTTCTCCACACCTTTCTCTCTCCTGTCTTTTATTTCTGTCTCTCATGCTCCCTTTAGTATTTCTTGCAGAGCTGGTCTATTGGTCACAAATTATCTCAGTGATTTTTTGTCTGAATATGTTTTAATTTCCTTCTCATTTTTGAAGGACAATTTTGCTGTGTATAGAATTCTTTTTTTTTAAATTCCTTTTATTTATTTATTTATTTTTTTAAAGTCCAATTTTATTTATTTATTTTACATGGGCAGGCACCAGGAATCAAACCTGGGTCCTCGGGCACAGCAGGCAAGCGTTCTTACCTGCTGAGCCACCGTGGCCCGCCCTGTGTATAGAATTCTTGGTTGGCATTTTTTCTCTTTTAGTAATTTAAATATATCATCCCATTGTCTTCTTGCATCCATAGTTTCTGCTGTGAAATCTCCACCTAGTCTTATTGGGCTTTCCCTTGTTTCCCATTAGTTTTTCTCCTCATTTTCCCTTCTCTTCTCCTTTTGGGACACCCAGAACACATATGTTTGGGTGCTTCATGTTGCCATTCAGTTCCCTGAGTTCCTACTCATATTTTTCCATTCTTTTCCCTATATTTTCTTTTGCTTGTCGAATTTCAGATGTCCCAGTTCACTAATCCTATCTCCTGCCTCTTGAAATCTAACATTGTGGGTTTCCATTGCTTGTTTCATCTCTTCTACTGTGCCTGTCATTCCCATAAGTTCTGTGATTTGTTTTTTCAGACTTTTGATTTCTTCTTTCTGTTCATCCCTTGCCTTCTTTATATCCTCTCTTAATTCACTGATTTGATTTTTGATGAGGTTTTCCACGTGTGTTAGAAGATTCTGAATTAATTGTTTCAACTCCTGTATCTCATTTGAATTGTTGGTTTGTTCCTTTCACTGGGCCATATCTTCAAATTTTCTAGTATAACTTATTATTTTTTGCTGGTGTCTAGGCATTTAATTACCTTAATTAGTTTATTCTGAAGACTGTTTTCACTTCTTTTACCTAGGATTTTCTTGCTGTATGAGTTTGTTGTCTATCTGTTCTTTGACATTTAGTTCAGCTTATTCTGGACCTCTAGCTTAGGTTTTGTTTAACAGGTCAGAATTTTTCAGTTCTTGTTTTCTTTTTTCTTGCCCTGACTGTATGGTGCCTTTTTCCCCCCTTAGGAGGGTCTACTGAGGTATTGTAGATCAAACTGGCCTCTTGTCAGGGTGAAAGAGTCAACTGCATCAGTTTTCCCTGAGGGTGAGACCCAGCAGATTGAAAGGCTTTCCTATGAAGCCTCTGGACTGTCTGTTTTTACTATCCTGCCCAGTATGTGGCACTTGTCTGCCTGCAGGTCCCACAAACATAAGATGATGCAGTACCTTTAACTTCAGCAGACTATCCCTTCTTGGGGTGAGGTGGAGGCAGAGGAGAGGTTGTAGGCTGGCTTTAATCGCTTCACTTTTCCAGACCCTGAGTTCTGAACTCCTCGAGAGAGGGACTCTACCTGAGCTGGGCCTCACCCCTCTCCTGGGGAAGGCACAGACTCCAGACAAACACTCAAAGAAGCTTAATTCTGCCTATGCCTGTGGCAGTGGAGCCTGAGAAGCCTAGTAGCTGCATCCAAAGAGCAGTCAAGCCATAGAAACACATCCACCAAAATTAAGGAGAAAAATCCTTTTCAGAGCAGGACCCCCATTCCTCAGGTTTGCCAATTAAGAGCATAAGTTGGTACATTGCTCTGTGTATCTCCAGGTCATATGTGCATCCTCCTTTCCTGCAGGGCCCAGACCTTTAAAAAAAAAAAACTCCATTTTTCCTTTCTTTTTCTATTAGCCTTGCCCCTCTGTGCTGGTGCAAAAACCAGTGACCTCTGTTTTTACTTGAGGTTCAGCTTAGTTGGGGGCCTATTGTTAGTAGTTAGAATTTGTTAATTAATTCCACAATTGGAGTTTGGTTGTACTCAGCCCCTGTTGCTGGTAAAGTCTCTTTCTTTTCTCCCCTGGGAAGCAGCCTGTGGCAGAAGGGCACGGGCCACCACAGCTTGGCTAACTCACAGTTCTGGGTGGGCTCACAGCCAGCCCAGCTGGTCCAAACTGGTGTACACTGTGTGTCTGGTAACTGATGTGGCCCCAGCAGTTGTTCTGTATGTTTCTGTCTATTTATTAGCTGCTCTGGAGGAAGAACTACATCCCATACCTCACTAAGCCATCATCTTGACCCTCTATCTCTTTGATCTATTTTGATTCAATGGTTATATATGGTGTGAGATAGGGGTCCTCCATTCTTTTGCATATGGATATCCAGTTTTACCAGCATCATTTGTGCAAGAGACGATGCTTTCATAGTTGAATGTACTTGGCAATGTTGTCAAAAATCAATTGGCCATAGATGTGTGGGTCTGTTTTTGAGCTCTCTATTCAAGTCCATTAGTTAATATATCTATCCTTTTATCAGTACTATGGTGTTTTGACCACTGTAGCATTGTAAGAAGTTTTGAGTCATAAAGAGTGTCTTCCAATTTCATTCTTCTTTTTCAAGTTGTTTTTGGCTATTAAGGGCATCTTACCTTTCCAAATATACTTGATAATTGGTTTTTCCATGCCTTCAAAGAAAGATGTTAGAATCTTTTTGGGAATGCATTGAATCTAAATAACTTCAGGTAGAACTGACAGTTTAACAATATTTAGTCTTCCAATCAATGAACATGGAATGCCATCCATTTATTTAGATATTTTTTTATTTCTTTTAGTGAAGTTTTTTTGTGGTTTTCCTTATGCAATTCCTTTATCCTTGGTTAAATTTGATTCTTTTAGTTGCCATTGTAAATGGATTTTTTTTCCTTTGATGTCCTCCCAGACTGCACTTCACTAGTATATAGAAGCACTACTGATTTTTGTGTATTGATTTGTACCACATCATTTTGTTGCTTTTTAAATTAACTCTATTCACTTTGTTGTCGATTTTTCAGGATTTTTTTTATGTATAGGAGCATGTCATCTGCAAATAGGGAAAGTTTTACTTCTTCCTTTCCAATTTGGATGCTTTTTTTTTCTTTTTCTTGCCTAAATATTCTGGCTAAAACATCCAGTACAATGTTGAGTAACAGTGATGACAGTGGGCATCTGTGCTGGTTTGACACTATTTTGTACCCCAGAAAGCCATGCCCTTTAATCCTCATTCAATATTGCTGGGTAGGATCTTTATTATTGTTTCCATGGAGATGTGACCCACCCAATTGTGAATGGTAACTTGTGTAGATGGCTTCCATGGAGATACAGCTCCACCTATTCAAGGTTTCCTGGAGCCCTTTAAGAGGGACCATTTTGGAAAAAGCTTTAGAACCAAAACAGCCAACAGAATGGATAGAGCCCCAGGGAAGTTATTGAAAAAGCCTGAAGAGAAAGCTAGCAGACACTGTCATGTGCCTTTCCAATTGAAAGAGAAGCTCTGAACATCATCAGCTTTCTTGATCCAAAGCAGCTTTTCCTGGATACCTTAATTTGCACATTTTTATAGACTTGCCTTAATTTGGACATTTTTCATGACCTTAGAACTGTAAACTTGCAACTTAATAGACTCCATTTTTTAAAAAAACCATTCCATTTCTGGTATATTGCATTCTGGCAGCTTATAAACTCGAACATATTTGGTACCAGAGATGTAGGGAACCAAACATGCTGGAACCAAACATGCTGGAATGGCCTTTTAAATGGATAAAGGGAAGATTTGGGAAGAATTATGAGATGCTTGATAGAGAAGGCCTAAAGTGCTTTGAAGAGACTATTGGTAGAACTGTGGACTCTAAAGATACCTCTGATAAGGCCTTAGACAGAAATAATGCATGTGTTATTACAAACCAGAAGGAAGGTGATCGTTGTTTTAAAGTGACAAATAATCTGGTAAAATTGACTGGCTTTGGATGGAAGGCAAATTTTAAAAGTCATGAACTTAGATATTTAGCATAAGAGATTTCCAAATTAAATGTAGAAAGTTCAGCCTGGATTCTCCTTGTAGCTTATAGTAAAATGTGACAGAAAAGAGATAAGCTGAGAACTGAACTCTTGGGTATAAAGAAACCAGAAATTGTTGGTCTGGAAAATTCTGGGTTTCCAGAAAGGGAGATCACAGAGAATAGTGCCTCATATGAGTCTAACCAAACATGGAACCAGTCAGTCTTTTTAGAAAAAGCCAGAATTGGAGATGGAGTTATCCAGGAAGGATCTGTGGAAAGTCCTATTGTTTGATGGCTATGATCCCTGCCTATTACATAGAAAAACAACAAGAGTGTTGTGGGGTCTGTTTAAATGGAACCATGGCCAGTCTGGACTAAGAAGAACAGAAAAGGGACAAATTGTAGGAAAAATAACTTCAAATGCAGAACCATGGAAGCTAAGGTCTGAAGCCAGGAAACCTCAGGTCAGGAAAGCAGACGCACCTAAGCACTTGGAGAGGGCGAGTTGCCAGGAAAGCAAATGGTGGGCCTTCTACCTCATTTGGGAAGAATTGTGTCCCAGGCCTTAGAGAGGGTGGAGCACATCCCTAGGGAGTTGGAGAGAGCCTGGCTGCCACCACATTGTTCTTGAGAGGGTGAGTGTGTGCTCTGGAGATTTCAGAGAGCCCAGGTATGGCCCTGGTGCTTGAAGGGGATGAAGCTGAGAAAAAGGTGGTCTCCCCAATGTCCCCCAAGGTTGCATTTGGAGACAGCTGGGCTGCTGTGTAGGCCCTTGGTAAGAGTGGGACTGCTGCTTTTCAAAGCCCCAAGGACAAATGACTTTCAGACTTTGAAATCTAGTGCAGTTTGCCTTGCAGGTTTGAGGAGCTGCATGGGTCTGCTGACTCCTGTGTTCCTTCCAATTCCTCCCTATGGAAATGGGCATATGTATCTTATGACTATCCCTCCTTTGTATATTTGTAGCAAATAACTTGTTCTGAGTTTTACAAGTACAGAGCCAGAGGAGAATTTTGCCTTAAGACAGACCATAACTGTAGCTGACTTAATGCGATTTTGTACTGTTCCTGGTTTTGTATTGTATTTGTATTTTTACTGAAATGGTTTAAGGCTTTCTGATATTGTTATGGAATGAATGTATTTTGCATTTGGAAAGAACATGTCTTTTATGTCTTTTGGGGTCCAAAGGGTGGAATGTGTCTGTTTGAAGCTATTAAGTATACCGGAAAAGCCATGTCCTTTAATCCTTATTCAACATTGCTGGGTGAGATCTTTCTGATTGTTTTCATGGAAATGCCACCCACCCAATTGTGGGTGTTAACTTTTGATTAGATGGTTTCCATGGAGATGTATCTCCATCAATTCAAGGTGGGGTTGCTATATTTTGGAAAAAGCTTTAGAGCCACCAGAACCAACAGAGCCCACATAGCCAGAGACCTTTGGAGATGAAGAAGAAAAACACCCCTGGGGAAGCTGCATGAAACAAGAAGCTGGGAGAGAAAACTAGTTGACACTGTCATGTGCCCTCTCAGCTGAGAGAGAAACCTCAAACTTCATCCACCTTCCTTGGGTGAGGTAACCTCTTGTTGCTGCCTTAATTTGGACATTTTCATGGCCTTAGAACTGTAAACTTGCAACTTAATAAATTCCCCTTTTTAAAAGCCATTCCATTTCTGGTATATCACATTCTGGGCAGCATTCAAACTAACACAGCATCTTTGTCTTCTTCCATATCTTAGGGGGAAAGCTTTTATTCTTTCACCATTGAGTATGAATTTAGCTGTGGGCTTTTAACATATGCTCTTTATCATGTCGAGGAAGTTTCCTTCTCTTTCTGCTTTTCTAAGTATTTTCATAAAAATGCTAGATTTTGTCAAATGTCTTTTCTGCCTCAATGGAGATGATCATGAGTTTTTTTTTCCATTCATTCAGTTAATGATGCTCCTATGTTGAACACCCTTGCATACCTAGGATAAAGCCCACTTGATCATGGGGTATAACTATTTTAATATACTGTTGGATTTGATTTCCTAGTATTTTATTCAAGAATTTCATATTTTTATTCATAAGAGATACTGGTCTGTAATTTTCTTTTCTTGTAGTATCTTTACCTGGCTTTGGCATTAGGATGATATTTGCCTTGTAGAATGAATGAGTTAGTACTCCTTCCTCGTGAATTTTTTTGAAAGGGTTTGAACATGATTTTTGTTAATTATTAGAATGTTTGGTAGAATTCTCTTGTGAAACCATTTGATCCTGGGTATTTCTTCATTGGTAGTTTTTTTGTTTTGTTCTGTTTTTAGTTTTAAGTTTTTATTGAATCTTTAGATTCAATTAAAAGTTTTATTCACACACTATAGACTCCATCTTAAGTGTACAATCGATGACTCTTGGTATGGTCACATAGTTATGCATTCACCACTACAGTCAATATGAGAAGATGTTCATTTCTTCTGAAAAAATAAATCCCATACTCCTTAAATCCCCCTATTATTGACATTTAGTTTGGCTTAGTGCCTTTGTTATAATCAATAAAAGAATATTACTGTTACTGTTAACTATAGAATTTAGCTTACATGAATTGTATTTCCCCCCAAATAACAGTCTATTATTAATACTTTTCATTAGTGATGTATTATTGTTATTCTAGTGCATGTAAGAACTTATATTTATACAGTTAACCACTATCATCATCCACTCTAGGTTTTGCTAAGTTATACAGTCTGTTGGGGGCTTTTGATTCAACTTCTTTACTGGTAATTGGTCTGTTGAGATTTTCTATTTCTTATAGGGTCAGTATAGATTGTTTCTGTGCTTCTAGGAATTTGTCCATTTCATCTAAGTTGTCTAATTTGTTGGTATACAGTTGTTCATAGCATACTCTTATGGTCTTTTTTATTTCTGTGGGGTCATTAATAATGTCCCCATTCTCATTTCTAATTTTTCTGTTTTTCTTTGTCAGTCTAGCTAAGGGTTTGTCAATTTCATTTTTATTCTCAAAGAACCAACTTTTAGGCTTGTCAATTCTCTTTATTGTTTCTTTATTCTTAATTTCATTATTTTTACTCTAATCTTTCTTTTCTCTTCCTCACTTTGCTGTAGTTTGCTGTTTTTTGTGTGGGTGCTTATCTTTAGTTTTTTCTTCTTTTTTAATCTAAATGTTTAGGGCTATAAATTTCACCTTCAGGACTTCCTTAGCTGCCTCCCATTAGTTTTGATGTGTTGTGTTCTTGTTTTCATTCATCTCCACATATTTAAGGATTTTTCTTGCAATTTCTTTTTAGTGTGATATTTAACTTTCATATACTTGTGAATTTTCCAGCTCTCTGCCTATTCTTGATTTCCAGCTTCATTCTATTATGTTCAGAGAAAGTGCTTTGTACAATTTCAGTCTTTTTAAATTTATTGAGACTTGTTCTGTGACCCAACATGTAGTCTACCCTGGAGAATGGTCCATGTATACTTGAGAGGAATGTATATCCCGATGTTTTGGGGTGTAATTTGCTGTATATATCTATTAGTTCTAGTTCATTTGCCATTGTATTCAAATTCTCTATTTCATTATGATCTTCTGTCTAGATGTTTTATCTTTAATCAGAGTGTGTATTTCAGTCTCCAACTATTAGCAGAGGTGTTTGTTTCTCTCTCAGTGTTTGCTTTGTGTATTTTGGAGCACCATGATTAGAAGCATAAATATTTATGATTGTTATTTCTTCTTGATGGATTGTCCCTTTTACTAATATATAGTGCCCTTCTTTGTCTCTTATAACAGCTTTTGACCTAAAATCTATTTTGCCCAATATTAGTATCACTACCACAGTTCTTTTTTTGATTACTGTTTGCATGGAATAACTTTTTCCAACCTTTCTTTTTCAACCTATTTGTCTTTGGACCTAAGGTGAGTCTCTTGTAAACAACATATAGTTAGATCATTTTTTTTTTATCCATTCTGCCAATCTGTATCTTTTGATGGGTGAGTGTAATCCAGTAACATTCAGTATTATTATGTAAAGACAGTACTTAACTTCAGTCATTTTGTCCTTTGGTTTTTGTGTTCTTTTTAAAATTTCTTGTTTTATTTTATTCTTTGTTGTCTTTTTTTGTGTGTGTGTACTTTTGTTTTTATAGGTGATATCTTTTTTTCTGTCTCTTTTTCTTTATTGCAATCTCTTTTTTCTGTATAATTGATCTTTTGTGATGTTTCTAACTGATCCCTTTCTTATTTCTGTTTCTGTATATATTTTAAATACTTTCTTTGTGGTTACCCTGGTGTTTCTATTGTACAACCTACATATATATTCTACTAGTTTGAAAATATGCCAATTTAGTTTCAATAGCATATATGACATATGAAACTTTGTTTCTTCACAGTTCTCCAAGTCATTCTTGTCTTTTTCTTTCAACTTGAAGAACTCCCTTTAGTAGTTCTTATAGAGCAGGGCTTTTGCTGACAGACTCTCTCAGTTTCTGTTTTCTTGGAATGTTTCAAATCCTTCCTTATATTTGAAGGACTGTTGTGCTGGATAAAGAATTCTTAGCTGGCAATTTTTCTTTCAGTACCTTAAAAATATTATACCACTTCCTTCTCACTGCCATGATTTCTGATGAAAAATCAGCATTTGGTTTTATTTAGGATCCTTTGTATGCAATGGATTGTTTTTCTTTTGCTGCTTTCAGAATTCTCTCTATCTTTGGCATTTGAAATTCTGATTATTTTGTGTCTTGGAATAGGTCTGTTTGTTTGTAATATGTTGGCTTCTTGGTCATGTTATATTTATGTCTTTCATAAGAGTTTGGAAATTTTTGGCCATTATTTCCTCAAGTATTCTTTCTTTGCCTTTTCCCCTCTTCTTCTTCTGGAACACATGATAAACATGTTTGTGTGCTTTGTGTTACCATTCAAATCCCTGAGATGATGCTTAATTTTTTCTATTTTTTTCTCTTTCTATTCTTTTGCCTGTGTGATTTTTGATTGCTCTGTCTTCTAGCTTGCTAAATACTTCTACCTGTTCAAATCTGCTGTTGTATGCCTCTAGTACATTTTAAATTTCTACTATTTTGCCTTTCACCCCATAAATTCCGTTATGTTTCTTTTTATGCTTTCAAATTCTTCATTGTACTTCCACATTGTCTAATTAATATTATTTACCACTTTATATTAGTACTGGTTCCCTACGTTTTTCAGTTCTGGACCCCTCCAGTCTTAATTATTTTTTTTTTCTCTGTGAGGCTTTTCTGCCTCCAGTTTCTACCTAATTAGGGTATCCTACCCCAGGGAGAAATACGGGGTCAATCCAGAAAAGTGGGTCACTAAAGAAAAGTCTGTTTTGCATGTAGGGAGTCCAGCCAATAGTACTGGTTTGGGTACATGTACCATATGACTGCTGTTCTGCTGTGGTTCATTTCTCTTCCCCGTGAGCCCTTTGTATGCACTTCTCGGCAGTTAGTCTTCTACCAGGGGTCTCTGTGGACTTGGTTTCCTATGCCTGGATGCTTGTGGAGTTCTAGCTCACTGCTGTGGATGCCTCTATAGTCTGTATCCCCAGTGGGAAGGACCCAGGCCACTGCCTCTGAGGACTCCAAGCCGAGTACTCCGAGTGAGGTAGAGAGGAGAGGGCAGGCTGGTCTGGAACAGAAGTTTTCTACCTGAAATTTTTCTCTTCAGTTCAGCTTTGTGGAGTCCTTCTCCTGTCTCTATGATCCTCCAGAGTTCTAAGCAAGTGGAATTTTCCTTATATTTGCTCAATCTCTGGGGAGGTTTTTTCAGGGCTTATCTTGCATAGCTATGTTGATCACATCATTCCAACATCCCCTGAATGCTTAACCATGCTACAAAATGTCATCCAAGAGTGATGATCAGCCATGTTTTCACTCCCTGATGGTTTAGAATAGAAAGAATGGGCACAAGAAGAGTTAAAGTGCCCAGAGTCACTTCTCACCTATGAAGGCTACTCAGAATCTTATGGGGGAGGATGGTGGTATGGGCTGAATTGTGTCCCCCAGAAAGATATGTTGAAGGCCTAATCCCCAGTAGTACCTCAGGTTGTGACCTTATTTGGAAATAGAGTCATTGTAGATGAAATTAGTTCAATTAAGATGAGGTCATACTGGAGCAGGGTAGGGTTCTACTCTGATATGACTGGTGTCCTTTATAAGAAGAGAAGAGAGATACATAGGGAGAATAAAATCATGTGGGGACAGAGGCAGAGATTGAAGTGCAGTAACTGTAAGTCAAGGAATGCCAAGGATTGCCATCAAACCACCAGAAGTAAGTAGAGGTAAGAAAGGATTCTCCCCTACAGACTTCAGAGGAAACATATTCCTGCTGACACTGATTTTTGGATGTCTGGTGTCCAAACAGTGGGACAGTAAATTTCTGTTACTTTCAGCCAGCGGTTTGTAGTGCTTTGTTAGGGGAGTCCTAGGAAACTAAGTCAGATGGTAAGTCAAAGGTAGCAAGGGTAGGGCTTGGAGTAGTGGTTCTCAAAGTGTGGTCTCTAAATCAGCACATCAGCATCACCTGGGAGCTTGTTAGAAATGCAAATTATGGGGCCCCAGCCCAGATCCATTGTATCAGGAACTCTGGGGAGTAGGCTTAGGCAATCTGCATTTTTTTTTGTATACTGTATGGTGGGGTCACATTTCATTATTTTTCCATGTGAGTATTCTGTTATCTGCAATCTGCATTTTAATGTTTGAGTACCACTGTCTTAGAAGAGTGACCTTCTTTTCCTGCCCTGCTCCAGGCTCATGTACAGATATGTGAACAGAAGATTGTAGCTGTGCTGGCACAGGAACAGGAGCTTGAGGAACAGAATGAGGAGCTACGGTGTGACCTGGGCAAGGCTTGGCAAGAGGTAGAGTACCAGGCCTTGGCTTCAGTTGTCTGGGGAGGATGGCATGCTTCCCTTGATTTTTCCTTTGCACTTGTGTGTGGAAGCTCCTACTGGCCCCCCACCCCTACCTGCATATGTGCAGGGTCTGATTTATTTCCCCTTCCTGGTATCTGTAGGAATCCTGTTTATACCTTCCTTGTTTAATGGTCTCTTCTGCCCTGTCAGGTGAAGAAATTCCAAGAGTTGCTTATCAGTCAGAAGGCACGGTATGACTATGAACTGAAGAGGCAAGAGAAGGTGTTGGGGAAGCTCAAGGAGCGGTTGCAGCAGATGCAGGGGGAGCGGCAGAATCGCCAAGGAAGTCGGTATCTAAGGGGCAAGGGGAGCTTTATCAGGAGAAAGCTCCATGTGTACCCATTCACCTTTCTTTCCCCCTTTCCCCACTCAGAGATTTATATCCTCAACAACCTGAAGAGGTCAGATGGGAAACAAACCATGTGGAAAACTGGCAAAGCTAATGGCAGGTAAGTAGGTGGTAGCTGTGCATAGGAGGGAAGTCAAGGTAGCAGGAGACAGCTGGAATGCTTTGGTTAGTTTTGAGTTATTTGTTTCTCTTTCACTCAGTTCTCCCATTCCATTTTGTAGGATAGAGGAAGAGTTGTTCCAAACAGTGGTGAGAAACCTTGAGGACCAGGTAGCAGTAATTTCCAGGGAAAATGAAGAACTCAAGCAGTTGCTGACCAGGCTGGGCAGGGATTTGACTGAACTCCTGGGCTGCCCTTGGGACAGTGCTACTGTGAGTTATCATGTTGTGGAAAGAGAGAGGAGTAGACCTAGAGTCAGCCTCATGATAAACAATTCTTTCTAACTGTGCCATGATGGAGGTAGGCAGGGAGTGGCAGGCAGCGTTTTCTTTTCTCTAGAAACTTACCCTATTTAACAGGAGCCTTCTTGATAACAGTTTCTAGAAAGTTTCTGCCTAAGTCCTCTAAAGCCACAGGCTTGGAGGCAGACCCATTTTTCCCTCCTCTTTCCACTCAGTATCACCTTTCCCTCCCCTAGAAGGTCCAGGGAGCTATAACTGTGGATTGTGTTGCCTTGTGGAAACACTGGAGTTGCTTCAAAAAGGAAGTAGAGGTACTGAAGAAACAAGGTAGAATCTATCTACTGACCCTTATAATTGTAGATGTTCCCTGTATGGGTGATAGAGGGGGCCAGTACCTTTCTTTGAGAACAGAAAGCCCCGAGGCCAGGAGGCTCAAAACTCTCCTTATGTGGTCTCTGCTTTCTCACATTGGCATGTCCCAGGCCAGCCTGCAAATGAGGCCCTAGATAGAAACCCCATAATCAGCATCACAGACCATGACAAGGAGCTGGTCCAACTGCGGCAGGAGATTCAGCAGAATTGGGACTTCATCGCCTGGCAACAGCGTTGCTTCGAGGTGAGAGGTGCATGCAGAAGGGCTTCTCTGGGCTGGGGCTGAGAGGCAGGGACTATGGCCAGTGGGAATCACCTTATTTAGGAGCAGCTTAGCTCTGGCCAGGAGCTACCAGTCCACCTCCAGGGCTCTTACTTCCTGGAGGAACAGCAGAGACTGCAGGAGGCCCAGATCCTCTTTGCCCAGGAACGAGCACACTTTAAGGTGGAGAGGCACCGTTTTACTGAAGCTGCCATCCGTCTGGGCCATGAGGTAAACAGCTATGGTTCTTAATGCCCTTTTCCGCTTTCTTCTTCAGGCTCAGTGAAATCCCAGGTAGCTGCCCTTGTTTTCCAGACAGGGTCCCTGGGAAGCAGGCACCCTGGCTCCTCTGTGGCTCTTTTCATTTCTCCTTAGCGCCAGCACTTTGAGCTGGAGCGGGCTCTCTTCTGGAAGAAGCAGCTACTGGAATTCCCTCCCCATGATTCTTCTCAGTCAAAGAGCCCAAAGTCCTGTCTTGATGTCCCAGAGTCCCAAAGTGAGTGGTGTTAGAACTTTTCCCTTTTCCTATTCTGGAAAAAATCTCTAAACATTGTTATCTAATCCTCTGACTTAGTACTTTTGACCGAAGCCCTCTTTCGATGTTTCCCTTGTTCTATCCTCCATCTCTCATCAGATTTAGAAAGGGACCCTGATTCTTGGTGTCCAGTTTCCTGCTCTTTCTTTGGGCTCAGAAGAAGTTCAAGTCACTGCCCCTGTGTTCCAGAGTGTTATGCCTCTGTTGGGGTCTACCCACTTCCTTGTCTTCAAGAAGGAAGGTAAGGGTAATATGAGGATATACTGTGAGGGATTTGGCAGTTGACATGGTGGGCAAAGGTAGATATCAGTTGTAACTTTGTTTGTTTATTTATTTATTTGTTTGGTGTTGTTTGCCCCCCTTTCCCTAGAGTACACTGGACCTGCTGCAGATCCAAAGGAAATCATTCTAACTTGCCACCTGATCTACTTGATGGCTTCCTGGACAGTTTCTTCTGACAAGTCCTTTCCTGCTTTCTCCTCTGGTACTTCAGAGGTGAAAGGGATGAGGATACAACAGGATTGGCTTTTATTTACCTTTTATTGTTGGGGAAAGCCCTATCTTTTAATTATTTTGAGCCTCAATAAAGAGAGTATACCCTTTACTGACAGAGTTTGGGCATGAAAGGTAGTATGTATTGATTTTCAATAGAGATTGAATCATGAAATCTCTGAGAGTGGACAGAATCTAGAGAAGAAGTATGGAAAAGTTGTTTTCCCTTTAAAGAAGAGAATGAAAAATCCCATGCTGGGTAAAGAAATATTGGGCAAAATCATGAGTTTTTTCCCTGACTCTACACTTAACTCTGCCTTCCTTCTTTAAATCCTTATCTTCCTTGAAGTATAGAGGGAAAAAATTGATGTGGGATTCCTTGTGGGAATGAAGAATTGGACAGGATGAGAATCTAGAGAGATGGTTAAGGAACATGGGCTTGAGAGTCTCCACAACCATCTCTAAGTTGTCATACTTGAGAAACATGAGTAGGGAGGTTGGGCGCAAAGTGAGAAAAGTTTAATAAGTGATAATGGGCCAGAACAACTTTGTATGAGTGGTCCTCTCCTTTACCTTTCTGGGGTAGTTCTGTGACATTCAAAGAGGCTGTCTTCTTATTTTCACCTGGTATGAGAATTGTAATTGAAACTGGAATATTTATTCCAATTCAAATAGCTTCCTTCTTCCCTGGTTCAAAGTTAGAACTTATAAATCAGGCCTTTTTGTACTAATAATGGGGTTTTGTTGTTGATGATGTTAATCAATGAAACACTTTTATCTCTCCAGAATGGAGAGTTTTGCTGGGTTGACTGTGACTTTGGCCTACTGTTCTTACTGAGTCTGTCTCTCCTTGGAGTTGTCAAAGAGGCTGAGCTCTAATCTTATTTGTAGTATTTGTGAATTACACTGACAGGTTTAATTTAAAGAAGTGGTAATTGAGTTTTGGCATGGCCTGAGAAATGTGTAAGGTGTGAAGATGGTGAATCAGAGAAAAGCAGAACTCACAGAATGGTTCTTGGCATATCATCTAGGTAATTGTTCCTGTCTTTTGAATAGTCCCAAAGTCAAGGACTGCATATGTTAGTGTGTTGTCAGAACTCCAACCAGTAAGAGAAAGAGTTAACTCAGGGGGAGCAAGGGACCATTTTACTCATAATGGTTTTAGCAGTTGCCATGACCCCCACATTTTCCTTCACATTCCTAGCCTATTCCTTCTGCCTTTTTGTTGGTATGTCCCGAGTTTTGTCTGGGTATATTTTTTAAAGCTTGCTTTTTTTTTTTTGCATGGGCAGGCACTGGGAATTGAACCTGGGTCTCTGGCATGGCAGGCAAGAGTTCTGTCACTGAGCCACCATCGCACCACCCTGTCTGGATGTATTTTAAAAAGATAATTCTCAAGAGAAAAAAAAAACTGATGTTAATACAAATGTTTTGGAAAACTTTACAACTTTTTCAAGTTAATTATGTTTCCATAGTGATGAACACTATACCGTTGGTTGTCTATTCAACAGTTATTCCCCTCCTCTCTTCCCTACATTCAGAAACCATCTGTCCTTAACCGAGCTTGAAAGTGATAAATACTATCTTAGTCTCCTCAACAGTTAGAAATGACCATGTGGCCTAGTTATGAATGTTAAATATAGGAAGATATTGGTTGAAGGACTTCTGCATTAAAAAGATGAAACTATGTAGAAAGCGCTCTTCTTCACTTTTCCCTCATCATGACAAATTCTGATGTCTTTCATTAACCACTAGCATTTCAATCTACTAAATTTATTTTAACACTTGTTCCCCCTATTATTTATTTATTTTTAATCCGTACATTTTACTCATCTATTAATAAGGTAGATAAAAGGAGCATCAGACACAAGGTTTTCACAATCACACAGTCACATTACAAAAGCTATATCATTATACAATCATCTTCAAGAAACATGGCTACTGAAGTACAGCTCTATATTTTCAGGCAGTTCCCTCCGGCCTCTCTAGTACACCTTAACTAAACAGGTAATATCTATTTAACGTGTAAGAATAACCTCCAGGATAACCTCTCAACTGTGTTTGGAATCTTTCAGCCATTGACACTTTATTTTGTCTTATTTCGCTCTTCCCCCTTTTGGTTGAGAAGGTTTTCTCAATCCCTTGATGCTGAGTCCCAGTCATTTTAGGATTTCTGTCCCACATTGCCAGGAAGGTCCACACCCCTGAGAGTCATGTCCCACATAGAGAGGGGAGGACAGTGAGTTTGCTTATTGTGTAGGCCAAGAGAGAGAGAGAGGCCATATCTGAGCAGCAGAAGAGGAAAAGCCATGTTTTAATTTTAATCCCATTTTATAAATTCAGTTGTTTCTTCTAATCCTTATTCAGTGCTATATGTTTGAATCTGTAATTAGATCATCTACCTGGAGATGTGATTCAATCAAGAGTGGTTGTTAAGCTGGATTAGGTTGAGACATGTCTCCATCCATTTGGGTGGGTCTTGATTAGTCTACTGGAATCTTATAAAAGAGGCAACATTTTGGAGAAAGATTCAGAGAGAGCAGAGAATGACACAGCCACGAGAAGCAGAGTCTAACAACCAGCAACCTTTGGAGATGAAGGAGGAAAACGCCTCCCAGGGAGCTTCATGAAAAAGGAAGCCAGGAGAGAAAGCTAGCAGACGGTGCTGTGTTTGCCACGTGACTTTCCAGATGAGAGACAAACCCTGACCATTTGCTGTGTGCCTTTCCTCTTGAGAGAGAAACCCTGAACTTCACTGGCCTTCTTAAATCAAGATATCTTTCCCTGGATGCCTTAGACTGACATTTCTATAGACTTGTTTTAATTGGGACATTTTCTTGGCCTTAGAAATGTAAACTAGCAACTTATTAAATTCCCCTTTTTAAAAGCCATTCTGTTTCTGGTATATTGCATTCTGGCAGCTAGCAAACTAGAACAGGTTCCTAAGGGTAAATATTTAAGCTAATTTTCAAAAACCTGGAGGTTTAAGCCTAGTGAAAAAGGAGGTGAAGAAGAGTGACATAAGTTGACAGAGCAGTATTTGATAAGTTTAAAGGCTCTGATGCGAGAGAACATGGTGGACCCTCTGAACTGCTGGCAACTGTTAAAGCTAGAGAGAGCATAGGGGGGTAACCAGTCCAGTGGCCGAAACAAGAAAAGCTTTATGCATTTAATTTATATAATTCTGATAAAACTCACGTAGTCCAATTTCTATTTGGAGTACCCTGTAAGAAAGCCCTGTCCAGCAAGCAAACGTAGGTAAGCAGGTGTTCTGATCTCTACTTGAATTTCTCAAAGACCATGAAAATCCCCATTTATATCTCTTATTCATATTTACTATCTGCCCTATTTCCTAATACCTTGAAACTTCCCAAGCATTTCTCAATCTCCAGTAGTCTCTCGACAGCCAGCCCTCATTTGTCCTCCCAATCTCTTCTTATCTCATTAAGTTTATTTATTTGAACAAAATTAATCATACTGCCATTTTTTTATAGGTCACTGGGGATACACAACTGCAAATTTATGTAGTTTAAAGTAAAGGGCTGAACATTTTCTTGTGAATGATGGCAAAACTTAGAGTGACTCAGAAAATAATGGCCTATTTCTCATTTATTCATTAGGAGTAAATTTTTCTATTCTTATATCTCAATTTGACGCTAGTTCCCATCTCATTACACTACAGTGTGGTAATATATTTATTTTCAACCTGTAGTTTAACATTGTTTCAACCAATCAGAAGTTCCTGCAGTTTGATACAGGGAGTATACTTTTAACAAGCGTAAAAAGAAGAAATTAAAGAAAATATTTTTTATATAAGAAAATGTCTGGTTGTTCTTGGCCCTTTCTATTAAAAAAGGGAAAATTTCATAAACAGTTTTTGTCAGTTTCTTAAATTTGCAGTGGAAAATCTTAATATTTAAATTTAAGTGGTTTAGGAAAAAATTCTGTGAACTCTAGAACTTCAACCGTGTGTCAGCAAAGGTATAATTTTTTTGGTAAATCACATTTTTTTGCATGATATTTGCATGCAAAGTGTTGTAGCCTTCTCTGAATACAATGCTTTTCCCAGTAACCAATAATTTCCTTTCAGCATTTTAAATCCATGTTTTTCTCTTTTATTCACAATCTGTTGATAATGGTAGGAAACTTGATCTTGGGACTCTGTTGAGACAGACATATGGAACCTGAGTGGGGACATCATTTGAAGTGGGAATTGAGGCATTGAATTCTCTATAAAGAAGCATATCTGTTGTGTGACATCAAGTCAAATTCAGCCCTCCAGAAGAGTTCAGTATAACTAGAGGTCTGATAGCAACTCCCTATTGAGTTAAACTTTAAACTGAAAAGAAAGCATTACTTTTAAAAGAAAAATCCACTTGGGAAGTCTTGAAAATCAAATATAAAAGAAACCAAATGAAGAAACAGTATACAATTTTTAAAGTTCTCCAGATGATTTTGATGTCCTGCCAAAATTGAGAAGTTCTACTCTAGAGTAGACTTTTTTTTTCTACAGATGATCTTCTCAGCTCAGTAAGCCTGGATCCCTGAAGGTGAAACATTTACTTCATATCAAGCTAACATTAAAAATGAGAAATAGCTGTGTATTAAAATTCCTTCTCCTAGGAAACAGTTCTTAGCTTCAGTACTGCTAATTGTTCTAGTTTGCTCTTGTGGTTTTCCAGGAATAATCCCAATCCTTTTGCAAATTATTTTCTATTCTTCTTACTGTTAATCCCTTTCTTAGACTCTACACTCCATAACTTTCTCCTTTTGGCAATATTATTTTTCTCACCTTAAATTGTTACTACTTCTTCTTACTGTGTCCTTTCTTCATGTTTGTTTTCTCTTTCCTTTCAACTTTGATCATTCTCAACCTCTCCATTATTCAGCCTTGCTGCATCACCATCTCACAGGCTGGTTGTGCTCAATCACACAGTTTGAGTTGCTATTTGAGATTAGAAAGGCTTGGAGACATCCATTCTTTTGTTATTTCTTTCAATTCCCTGTCTATGTGCAAAAAGTGTGAATTTTATTTCCTGATAAAAAGTGGAAAAAGTGCCCAGGGAACCCAAACTCCTGGCATATATTTTCTTTTAAGAAGCATCAGTTGCCCTCCCCCAATCAAATGGAAACCAGCCTTCTTAATCAAGGACACATTTCCAGAGAATATGGTTTGGCTTTACAACTTTTGTAAGGGTAACCTGTGATGACTTTAGAAATCCTTTATGGAAAGAAGATAAATTTTTAATATGTCACTTTGGTATGTAAATAATTATATAAATTTCTGAACTCTTCAGGTAGGATACTAAGGCTTAAATGTTCAGAACTAATATATTTTACCCAATGAACTTTGTGTATAGCTTGGTTCCATATGCTTTTCTCTCACATGTCTCAGCCACTCTGACATTGGTTTAAGAGGGACTTGTAAAAGGCAACAAAAGCAATTTATAAGCATAAGAGTGGGCACTGTGGCTTAGCTACTGCACCTGTGAAGAAGACTTGGGGTTATTAATAAAGAGCATTAACAATGAATCCAGAATGGGATTTAGATACAAGATAATCCAAAAGGAAACTAGCATTAATAGAGTTATAGTATCAAACACGAAGAGGGAAATTTTAATTTGTCCCTTAGCTTTTCTTGAACTGCATTAGAAGCGTGGTGTTTACTTTTTCAGAGACCAGATTCAATAAAAAATGCAGACAATCCTCTGGAATTAAGGGGAGAGTGACGAGGAGGAGGTGGTTTATGTGAGGATCAGGTAGATGAATCAGGCTGTTTTCCTTGGAAAAAAGTGAGATTAATGGGATATAATCAGTGTTTTCAAATATCTGAGGGACTTCCTTGTGGAAGATGCATGTATTTATTTGGTGAATACAGGTAGAGGAGAGGCCCAGGCCACAGGGAATAATTAAAAGGACATGAAGAAAGAAAAATGAAATCAAATTCATGATAGGTCATTTCTGATACTCAAGGATTCAGAACACTTTTCTATGTGTTGATTTCTTAGTGGAATCTTGTCCACTTAATTTAGAATTAAACAGGTTGTCTTATATATCTTTCCTAAAACAAATTATATAATCTTGGGTTACTTAATTTTACTGGATCTCAGTGTCCTCATCTTACCACATAGTTAGTTCTATGTAAATGTACATTGTCATTGTTGTCTAATAACAGCAACAAAAAATGTTAAAACTTTAACATGATTTACTGAGTTTAGGAAAAAAAAATATGTTTCTGGGATAAGTTGTTCTGGGAAGATAGGTGAATGACTAGGTTGATTTTCTAGTTTCACAGACCTATCTATAAATACAATAATTTAATGGATTAATTCTACCCATCCAAATTCACATCTGAGCAAGTATTTCACGAGGTTATCAGGCATCATTATTCAGTATTATTGAAGGAATAGAGATACAATCATATCCCTTGATGGATAAAGCTGAATGTAGGATTTTTAGGAATTTCTCTTGAAAGTTTATTCCTTTCCTATTCAATATAAAAAATAATCAGAAAAAACTTTAAAAAGTCTGAAAATTGTTTAAATTTTTTCATTGAAAACATTGAAAATAAAGACTGAATATTAAAGTTCTCTAAGTAAAAAGCATTTTGTATATTAAGGAAACTGGAAGCATTAGGTATAGAAAACATCTAAATAGGTAAAGAAAACATTTTTTAAAATGTATAAGGGAAAAAAGCAGACAACTGTCACCAAGTTCCTGTGAATTAGAAGCATTGAAAATTGAGAAAAAGAAAACTTGGCAGTGTTCACATGGATTAAATATCAATTTGTTTCTTATGAAAAGTAATTGTCCAGTCTGAGACAAAGTGTTGAATAAAACGTAGAAAAAACTGTCATAAAAATGTGGAGAGTTCAGGAAACAAGAAAAATATTAGAAATTTTTGCCTATGTAAAACACTGTTAATATATTCATGTAATTTATTTCATTTATTTCCTTGTAGAAATTACTCTAGAAAATTGTTTTTTTTCTTTTCCTTATGAAAAGTCTCTTCCATTTATGGGGTATATATGGTTAAGAGGTTTGGCTTGAAGTTTTTTATAGATCTAGAATTTTCCATACCTCTCAGAATCTTTACCTGGTACAAATATTAATGCCATGGTTCCAGAAACACATATTTACTTAGTCTGGGGTATGGCCTAGGCCCTTATAATTTTTAAAATTCTCCCACGTTTCTAATGTCCATACAGGTTTAAGAAACTCTGCCTAGAATGAACAATCTTCTTGATAGATTACCTCCTGGGCTTCGTCTGGATTCCTGAATAGAGTTGCTCTTTGTTGTTCTTACATTTTATCTTGGAGTATGCATCCATTCCATGGATTTGTCACCTCTCTGCCGGTGACTCCCAAATTAATACATCAGTCCTACCCTCTTGATCTATACCACTAAGTAAAAACCTATTGGATCTTTTCATTTGAATGTCTTATTTCAAATTTTCCTTATCAACTGCCAATGATATTAGCAGTCACCCATTTTTTGAAAAGCTGAGTTGTTCATTTCTAGATAGTGCTGATGTATTTTTCCTTATCTTTTCTCTTCAGTTTTCTTTTCCTTTCCCTACAGGTCCTTGTCGATTTTTTTCCTATTATAATAGGATCACCATCCTTTCCTTCTATCTTTAGTCCATCAGTTTAAGTATAGGTTCTTACTCTCTGGCATGACTATTATTTGTCATATATAGATTTGTGGCTTTGTCAAATCTAGGCCCTCTAACCTCCAATTTAGCCTAATTATGCATGGCAAATGAATTTCTTCCAATAATTCCTTTCAATTCCCACCTTTCATCACTTCCTATTTTTAACCCCTATATCAACTAGCTGCACAATGTGGCCTGAGCCATTCCTTATTATTATTATTATTATTATTATTTTGCATGGGCAGGCACGGGGAATCAAACCTATTCTCCAGCATGAAAGGTGAGAAATCTGCCTGCTGAGCCATCGTGACCCGCTCCAAGCCATTCCTTTTAACATCATTTAATACCATTTGCTCTTTCCTTTCAGCAAGCATGTCATTCATGCCCCATAGCATGCTTTGGTTTCATTAATTCAGTGTTTCCCAATGTTCTCACTAATGACATTTGAGATGATTTTTGGTGGAACATGAATGAACTTCAAAAATGTTAATAGTTTTTAATAGAAATTTAGTGAAAGCTAGAAAAAAAATGCACCTGTACATCAACTCTACGATTTGACAGATTTTCATTTCTTGGAATGTAGATAAAGCAAATCTAAAAGTTCAAGTGTCAATTTAAAGACAATATTAAGTAAATAAGCAAAATGGAAACACTGTTATGGTGATACATGAATAGCTTAAGTCTGTAAAAAGAGTGACATGTTTTTACCTGTGAAATGTGTTGGGGCAGATACTACCCATCCTTTTAGGCCTAATTAAACACAGGGCTGGCCTGTGGCAGGCTGGTGCAAGGTGCAGATATGGGAAGCAAGAAAATATGCCTTGTGCTGTTGCAATTGTCTGGGACATTTACACTTGAAAAACCAGTCCTGAGTACTCTAGGGATAAAGGCTAAAGTGCAATTAATGTTATTCATCCTCCTCCCACTCTGTAAATATAGGCTTTTCCCACGGTCGATTCATGTTGTGTTTCCCACCCCCCGCCCCCTCCCCTGTACTTTTTCCCTCAGGAATCCCCTGTACTCCCACATCCCCCATGAATTAGCCCAACCGTGTGGGAGTCCGGTAATCATGGTGCCTTTTGAGACCTCCTTATCCCCTCCCCTCCCCGAATCAAATCAGTCAACTGTAAAACCAGTGCTTTCACTCTTTATCAAACAAGAGGAGGAAATTCAAATGAAATCAAGGTGTACGTATGTGAGAAAGATGAACTAAGAGTTGGAACTCTTAGGTTCTAATTTCAGCCCTGCCTTTGACCAACTGGTTGTTTCCTTATCAGTAACATGAGGGGGTGGGACTGGAACACCTCTAGTTCCCTCCCAGCACAATTCAAGTGAAGGATGCATTTTTTTAATATTTTTCAACAGTATTTCCCGGTATTTTCTTAAATCTTCTATAGATCTCTATCACCTTGGTAGCAAATATATCAACTGATTTAAAAGCCTTCATTTAGGAGGCAGGTATTTATAGTTAAAACAACTGCTTAAACATATTCTACATATTGAGGAAAAAAAAAACCTAAGACTTAACTAGCTCTTGGTTTGAATAAGAGGTGGTCAGTGTTTTAAGAAGTTGTGACGATAAGGAGATAAAAATGTCTTGAAAAGTGAAGGTGGATTGCTTGTTTACCAAAGCAGTGACATCCAAGCATAGTTAATGAAAGGCAATAATCCAAAGATTAGACTTGGGAAGGTCTAAATCCAATCACTTGGACATTGCAAGTTGTGATCTGGAGAAATCCTGCAGTCTGTTCTTCCTCAGGAAGACTTTATATTGATATTTTAACCACTGTTAGAGAGCTCTCCACTCCTTAAAGCTGAGTTGTCCATTTCTAGACAGAGCTGATATACCTTGCACGTGTATGGCATTTTATTTAGAAAATTGACCAGCACTCTGATTAAATACTACTCTTGTGTGTGTGTATGTGATCAAAAGAGCTTGCAACTCTCTTTTTTTCTTCTTTAAAGGAAGCTTAGGATTTAACTCAAAGATAGATTCTGCTTATATATTTGATTTGATAGAAATATGCTGTGAGATCTAGTATGTCACTATTAATTCTTCCCATATTTTCAGTCTCGACATGGGATCTTTCATGATGTTAAACCTTGTCTTTAGAAACCTGGCAGTTGCAGAGGTCCTGATAGTGATAGGTCACAGCATGCTTCTTTACTGTGAGTCTAGTCCTGAATTGGCACTCAGGCCAAACATTATTTTCTAAGGAGTGAGACTCAAAGCTTCAAGAATAGGGAATACAACCTAGTATTCTGGATGAAAAGTGTTTTCTCCTATACCATTTCCAAGGAAATTTTTCATGAAAAATACTTGGGAAAAAAAAAATCTTTTTACAAGCCCAGGATTATAATTCCTCTTTTCAAGGTGTTCTGTGCTTCCTCAATATAAAAACAAAGCACAAAATCTTTATTTTTATTTGCTCCTTATAGTAACAGAAACAATAATAGAAGATATTGAGCAGTCATTGAGTAGTAACAGTTTAGGATATTAACCCTTGTAAAATCCACAGGGATTATGACTTTTGTTTTGCTGATGCGACAGACTCTCAGGTTAGGTAACATGCTCAAGGTCCTACAACTATTGAGTGCTGACCTGCCTCTCACCAAAGCCTATATACCTTTCTTATACTACATGGATTTTTAAGTACTTATAATTTTTCCACTAAAGGATTTTACGATTGTTTTAAAAATTAAAAATAAAGTCTGCCTTCATGTTGTCATTAGAAATGGCTTTCTGGAATTAAGAATACAATTAGAACAAGCCCTAATATATGCATTCCCAATTTTTTAAAAGTAGTGGATAGCTTTAGAATAATACTTTAGGTCCTAATATAATCACCTCTTCAGTTTTGGAATGGACTTTAGAAATCCCCTCATGAAAGCATTCAGTGTAGGATTACCTCTGCCACTTCCTTTTTTTTTTTTAACTTGAGCTCCTCTAACAATGGGACATGCACTACTTTTCAGTTAGAACTTTGTGTTTTTGGACAGCTGCAATTATAAGTAATACTTCATACTATATACTCCTCAGGGCTTTAAATTCCCAAGTTGCAATCTGGGTAAGGGGCTATATATATTCTACCACTATCCTAAAATGAACCCATATTTCCTGTGGGAAATCTTGGACTGCAGGGCTCAAGATTTCTGAAAACAAAGCACAAGGGCTATCCTGGCAGAATTGTGAAAAAATTTGAATTCGCAATTTCACATAATCTCACACCTTAAAGCTACAGCACTGACTGGGAAGGAATGGGACTCAGGAAATTGAGAAAAGGACATATGAGCATATCTTCATGAAGCTGGGATCTTGGCCCCTAAATTCTTCTAAGTCTCCTCTGCCAGTACGAGCAGCTTCACCTTCACATCTGAGAAAGTTAGTCCCCCTTTTCCTGAGGTACTCACCTTGACCAGGACTCCTAATTCTTCTCAGCCATTACCCCCACCATCTCATATCGCTTCCAGACTTAAAATAAAATGTAACTCCCTTTAGGCCCTAGAGGATAAGGTACAAATTGTGACCCTTGAGAAACCCTTGGGGTGCCTCTGCCCAAATCACAATCTATGAACTTATTGTATTCACTAGCCAAGTTATTTCAAACAGCATTGCTTCTGATCACTTTATAGCTAATTAAGTACAGCAATGGGTTGATGCTTATGGAAGTCATTGGTCCTGCCAATTTCCCATCACTCAGAAAAGCAACCCTGAGAAGTTGCATTGCTCCTAAGAGTCGAAGTAAATGCAGAGCAGCCATGGACTTGAAAGAGGAATAGATTTTCAAATTATACCAAGTGAAACAATGGGTATATTATAGAGATTAGAGTTACATAGCTATGGGAGTTGGTTAAGCAGTCTTTATCAAGTATTGCCTCTGTCTTTGGTGTCGGGCCTGACATCAGCAGAGAAGGCAATCAGAAAACAAAGATGAACATAAAGTGTGTATTAGCAAGGACAGAACCCTTAAGGGCTCATTGGAAACCATGAGGACAAACGGAATCAATATCTGTCTCTCACTGCCTCTAACCTCAGTGAAGCAGGTGATCTGTAGAAGAAGCATTTACCTTTCCCCACATGGCTGCATGTGTACCTGGATCAGATTCAGAGACACTGAGGTAGGAGGTGTCATAGGAGCTTGGTGGGTTTCAGACCTGGCTGCTGTCCTGCACCATAAGATGAGGCAGCATTTCAGTGACAATGTATATGAGCAGCATCCGGCCCTATTCAAAACTTCAGAACATAAAATGACCACTGCTTCAATTCTGCCTTCCAGACCTACAGCAAATTTCTCTTTGACAAACTCAAATCTGGTATACATGAGGAGCATAATTCTGGGAAACATCCTTCCAGTTTAGCCCACTTGATACACTATAATTCTACTATGGCAGGGTTAAGTAATGTATCCAATGTCACATATTCAATAAGTCCAGGAATGTGTACCTGGATCTACCTAACACCGTAGTCTGAGATAGTAATCATAATGCAAGGGTCTCAATATCTTTTTTTTTTTAATGCAGTTCAAGAGTATTTCATAAGCAATTTATTCAGTAAATACGAGAACTTTCTTAGTGTCGGACTGTGCACAAAACAAAAACCATAACAGACACAGTTCCTCCCTTTACAGTTTATATTGAGAGCAAAGTTTAGGGGATCTAGAAAGTAGAAGACATAGAAAAGGAGAGAGTTAGCAGAGATGTTGGTGAGAAAAAGACAAGGTCATAGTGGAAGAGAGAAGATGCATTAGGACTGCATTGATGAAGTGACAACTTCATCCAAGTTGTAGTGGGCACAGAGGGGTCAACAATGTCATCTGAGCTCCCAAGGAACTTCCAGCCTGGGCGGGTAATTTGCACTTGAGAGGGGAAGAGGAAGCATTAATTCTTGGTCCCATCTGGGATTCATCCCGTGGGCCTGTGTTCTTTGTGGTGGTATTTTTCACTGCACACCACGTTTTTTTAGTCTGTCCTCCTAAAGACTTGACTCTCAAATCTGGGATCCATAGATTGTACAATTTTTAGGGAGGTCAGCACTTCACTCATCCCACTGTTTTCTGTGACAGTAATATACCACAGTGTGTCCAGAGTAAATTCTTTCCAAACCATTGTAACTTTGTAGGGGTCTCAATATTCACAAGTGATGTGAATATTATTATATTATTCAGAGACACCACATGCATGTATAATAAATGTGACACTTACTCAGTTTATATATTAGCATTAGAAATAAATGTACTTTAAAAAATGATTTTGACCTCATTTAAAATGTAGTTTGACCTCATTTAAACATTCTTTAATTTTTTACTTATATATTAATTAATATTTCCAATTTTAGTTTCCAGTGCTTCAGAATGTGTGACAAATGTACAATGGAACACAAAAGCAGTAAATTTACTTTATTATTGCTATCATTTATTGTTGAGCTGTACTTCATTAACCAATTCATGTCTCCTTACTGAAACAACTTTATATGGTTTTGTACAACTAATGGTTTTCATCAGCATTTATCATTGGATTGTCTTCCACCGAAGAAATAAGGTTGGTATTTTAAATATAATCTATGCTAAGGTAGGGAATCTTATTAAAAAGGTATATAGCAATTTTTAGGAGGAATTGAATTTAAATCATTCAATAAAATGGTCTCTGTATAAAGTTACCTGACAATTATAGTAGTGTATTGCCTATCCTTTTATTTAGGACCTTAAATATCTAATATTTTCTCTGTTAGTGGCCAATCAAAAAGAAATAACATTTTAGTTTTGTCTTGTGATGCTTAGAAAGGGCATTTCTATGTTGGAAAGAGCCACAAACTAAGATCCAGGAGCAGTACAGTCAAGCTGAGTCAGGCCATTTCCATGGCCCTCAGTTGCCTTGCCAGTAAAATGAAAAGAGGGCTAATATTTGTTTTCTCTAATTTTGGTTCATGTGCTATGTTGTTGTCATATTATCTACTTACTATCACAAAATATCTCTCTTCATAAATTAACAAAGGAATGAAACTTTATAATATTACCTCACCAAAAGCAGTAGGAGGGGACATAATATAATGTAGAGGATACCCACTGACATTTGGGTTCCTGTTTCAAATCTGCCAACAAATGAGCTCTGTGACCTTGGGCAAGAGACTCAGTAGTCCATAATTAAGTTCTAAGATTCTGGGAGTTCAGCAATAAAGTAAACATTAGAATGAAGGCATCTCTCTGTAGCCGTTATCAGGAAGATAAAGTTGCACCTAGGGTGACCTACAGAAACTTGGATTTGATTATTATTTTTTTCTTTAGTATGAAAAGATGGATGTGTAAACATTTCATGTTTTTCTTTCTTTTTTTTTTTAAGATTACTATTTAAAGTATGTTGCTATTGAAGTTTGAAGAGGTGGGGGATCATTAATTCTAACCCATATATCCTCTCTGAGTTTGGAACCAATACAGAAATAGGCAGATTCAGTTAGCTTGGGATCAAATGATCAACTATTAAGGCTGGATTGGAGTATGTAGCTTTGATGTTTCCTTAGGAGTAGAAAATTTGTTTTCTAGTGTTTCCCCCTGACTATATACTTTGGGATGGCCCAGAAGAAATATGTAAAGAAGATGTACTCAATGACTGCCTCACATTTCCTGAACTTTACTACTTGAGATAGAGGAAAAAGGCCCTCCAAGAAGAAAGTTTGGAAGTGGATCTTTATGTGTTTACCACATGAAGCTCAGGACCTGGAAAAGAAGGCTAGTGGCAAAGAGAGGATGTGGGAAGCCAGTTCAAGTTAGGGGGTTGGTGGTCTGGAAGGGGATGTGGACCTGAAAACAAAGCCCCTGTGTAGATTTTTAGTTAGTTGACCTTCCATTGGTGTTTTAAAAATTTAACAGTTCTCCATTGCCTGAATGAAGGTATCCTCTCTGAAGATCTGAAAAAGCGAGTGCAGAAGGGCTGATCCACAATTACCTAGTTCTTTATCTTAATCTCTGCAGTCATCAATGTCTCCTTGTTTGGGAATCAAGGAGGGGTATGTGGGAAAGCTGGAGAAAAGGTTAATCTAGAAGCCTCTAATGAAAACATGAGACTAGGGTATTGGCTGTTTTCCCTAATAAACTTTATCTTTCTATTCATGATGACAAATATTTATTAGAAATATATTTTTTCTTATTAACACTAAAGCTGAATATATACAAGGCAAAACCGGTGTTTATAAACAACTGCGCATCAATTAGCCTGAAGCCTTCTCCCACTCCTGGTCTTAATCCAGGGAAAACATGCAAATTCTTGTCTTAACAATTCCATATAAGTCTTCTGTTCTTCTTTCAAAGAATCCTTGGAAAACTTGAGTTAATATAAGTTCACCTCAAAGGTGTTATGGAATGAACCATGTCTTTAATGAAGACATGCCCAAGTCTTAATCCCTGGTTCTGTGGATGTGAATTTATTTGTACACAGAATATTTAAAGATGTTATTAGTTAAGGTGATGTCTTTATCCAATATGACTGGAGCCCTTATAAGTAGAGGAAATGTGGACACAAGAGTAGAACACAGGAGGCAAATGCCCATGTGATGGAGGTAGAGATTGATTTATGGATTGTCAGCAAGTTACCACCAGAACACCATAAAAAAGCATGATCTTGCCAACACTTTGATTTAGCACTTCTAGACAATAAATTCCTGTTCTTAAGCTACCCAGTCTGTGGTAGACATCACAGCAACCCTGACAAACTAAGACAGGTGTCAAGGGATGACAGGTCTTAAGACCATACTGAGATCTGCTTCTCTGGGGTAACTAACCTAATGTACCGGAAGTCACTTTTTTTTGCCCTGGTCATTTCTTTCTCCCAAATTAGTACTATAATATCTGTTTTTATACCAAATTATGCTCACTTGGGTGTGCAGAAATCCTGGCTGCTTTGATGTTAGTCATGAGCATACTTTGTGCCTTGATGTAGAGGTAACTTAAATATAGTGTAGTGTAGGGAAAAAGCTGTCATCCACTCAAATATTCCCTTATCTGACTTTGTGAATATCTCTCATGGACAATTTTGCTGACTCTGTTCTTTCCCCTTTATAAATCAGGGACAACGGGATTATTAGATTTGTAATAGTGCTGGGCTAGAATACCAAGAGATGTTTGTGACCAGTGGACTAGATAGACAATGGAATAGAAGGATATCTGAAAATCTAAAAGCTAGAAATGAGAGGTCTAGGCAACATTTAAAATAATATAGGATGTGTGATAGTAAAGCAAAACAGACTTTCAGTTCACCCGTGATCATTGCTTTTTGAGAACCCTGTGAATGTACACAAATTGCACACCAAATGAACACAAGGAAAAACCAGAAAGCCAGGCACTATTCCAAGTGTGAGGAAAAGAATAGTCAAGAAGAAAACAAGACTCTGCTGTTATTGGGATCTGGAGCCTACTTGTCTGGCTTAGGATGCTGGCTCATCATGCTATCTCAGGCAAATTGTTTAAACTGTTTGCCTCTGCTTCATCATGTCTAAAATGAGGTTAAAATGATATCTATATTATTGTGATACATACACAGTTCATTGGTCCAAACCAATTGCATGTTCCCAATTTAACTTCCTGGAAGGTAAGACAAGTAAGGAAGCACATAGACTGCATAGGGAGCACAAACTTGACGGTCTCTTCCATAGGTACACAGAGCCCAGAACAAGGAAGGTATTTTAGAGCATAAAGGAGAGTTTGGAAAGCCATTGGAAGTTCAGAACAGTTCATGGTGAGTAGCACATTGGGACTGTATGGAAAAATTAAGCTGAAACTATTTCTATATCTACTTTATTTTTAAGCAACTAATTAATTTCCAAAAATGTTGGCTAAAGCATATAGGCCAAAAAGTACTTAAAAATTTTTAAACATTTTAGCTGGTCTTTTAGCATTTTGTTGATACCCAAGAGGAAGAAAAAAAACAGATTGGAAAGGATATATGCTAAGTAGAAATGTTTATTTTAATAAAGTTAGAGATCAGTAGTTAATTTGCGTGACATACAGCTGAGATAGCCAGGCTGTCTGTACGGAAGACGTGCATGCTTGTTTGCCATGCATACGGCACCATGAGAGACCACTTTTGCCCTCTCTGCCACCATGTCTGTGACCTTCTTAGATCTGGATCTACCAGGCCTGGGTGTGGATCTGCCACTTCCTCCCAGTGGAACTTTGAGCCATTCCCATCTGTGAAACGGGGACAGCAATAATTTTATAGGTTGTTTGTGGAGTTGAAGTGAAATTATGTTTCTGAAAGTTTTTCCAGTGAGAAGTTGTTCTCACTATTGTAGCCTCTGTTTTCAATCTTCATCTTGTTGGTAAAGTTTATGAGGTATGTAAATAATTCACTCTTGCCAATAAGGGGGACTCAATTCTTAGATTTTTTCCATTGTGGATATAAGTAGATGAGAGTTCAGGCTTTGCATTTTGTCTAGACTTAACTTCTTTAAGCCTTATTTTTCTCATCATTAAAATGAGGATGACAATAACATCAACCTCATGGATTGTGATAATTAACTGAAATTATACACGTAGAACACGTAGTTTAGTACCTGACACATAAAAGCTGTTCAGTAAATGGTTGCTATTTTTAGTCTCATTTCATGCACACATGAGGAAGTTTGATCTACACTTTTGAGATTTGGATACAAAATAATCTATGTCTCAGCAGAATAAGTGAGATAAAAGTGGGATTACCTAATGTTATAAAATAATTATTGGTCAAAACAGCTGGTATGAAATGAAAAAAATGAATTTGCTATATCTTTCAGCAAGGTTTAACTATAGCTGAAGATGATTCTTTGAAAAAATATAAAAGTCTAATAAAAGCCTATTTTTTTGTAATTCTCAAAAAAAAATACAGAAAATACCCATATTGCTCACATTTCTCAATCAACAAGAAACTTTCATTGTTAACACTGACAAGTTAAAGTAATGACAATGATAATAAGGAAGCTATTGTTCCTTAGATGGAAGCTATTTAAGAAATACACTTATGACTGTTCAGTCATAATATTAACAACCATCTGTTATTTACTGAGCACTGGATTAAGTCTGAGATAGAACTGCCAATAAGACCCAGCCTTTGTCATAAGAAAATCTATTTAAAGCACTTAGTCTAGGCTGGCAGTTACTAAGAGCACAAACGTACTAATTCCTGCTTATTCCTTTCCAAGACTTTTTTTTTTTAATTTTTTAACTTTCTACTCTGAAATAATTTCAAACTTACAAGACAGTTGTAAAAATATTACAAAACACATACAGATAATTCAATGTACGCCCCACCCAGGTCCACCAATTTTAACATTTTGCCACATTTGCTATTCCTTCCTTCTTCCCTCCCTCTTCCCCTCCCTCCCCTCCCTCCCTCTCTCTGTTCTTTTCTTTTCTCTCTCTCTCTCTCTCTGTCTCTCTCTTCCCCCTGCCCCAATAGCTGGCAGTTTTTAAAACATTTGAGAGTAGGTTGCATACATTATACTCTTTGAACACTTATTTCCTAACAACAAGGATATTCATTATATAACTACCTAATGTGCAGTTATTAATTTTAAGAGTCTTAACACTGATATAAAGCTTACAGTCTATATTCCATTTTTTATATGCCTCATAATGTCCTTTTGGACATTTTCTCCGTTATTATATCCACCTCAGGATCCTATATTGCATTTAATTGTCCTTTCCAAGACTTTTAAATAACATGGGGAAGTAAGGGAATATGTAAAATAAAATTTAGTACAGCACAGGATTTTGAAAAATATGCTAAACTATCATGAGTAGAATAGGCAGTGAGGGTTATAGGAATTTCATTGATTGTTCATCAAGGAAAGCTTCTAGGTGGAGGTGGGAATTTAATGTTCATGTATGCCATAGTAATTGTCAGATAGTACCTGATAAACAGCATAAACTTGGAGCCAAATCGATGGAAAAACATGTTCCACAACATTGCAGAACAAATTATGCTTCTATAAAAAGAATCTGCTGTATGTTCAGTTGACAATATCAACTGTGAAAGGATAGTTGAATAGATTTTAATCACTATCTAAACACAAAAATCACAGAGCCAAATTCATGTATATGCTAACAAGATGCTGTGAAGCTGGCAAAAGAAAATACAACAGAAGTGTCAGGTGAAATGTTTTTTCCTTTTCTGATTTTTTAAATTTCAAGACTTGATTTTTAAAAATATTTTATTAACATATGTACAACCTAAAATTCACTCCTTTAGTCACATTCATATTATAATTCAGTGGTATTAATTGCATTCACAATATTGTGCAGCCATCACTATCATCCATTATCAGAACTTTTCTACCACCCCCAAACAAAAATTCTATGCCAATTAAGATTTAACGTCTCCTTTCCTATCCCCCTGCACTCTCTGGTAAACTGCATTCTAGTTTCTGACTCCATGAATTTGCTTATTCTAATGGTTTTATATCAGTAAAGTCACACAATATTTGTCCTTTTGTGTCTTTCTTATTTCACTCAGCATGAAGTCTTCAAGGTTCATCCATTCTGTCACATGCATCAGAAATCCATTCCTTTTCACAATTGCATAATATTCCAATTGTACGCACATGCCATATTTTGCTTATCCATTCATCTGTTGATGGACACTTGGGCTGCTTTCATCTTTTGGCAATTGTGAATAATGCTGCTATGAACTTTGGTGTGAAAATATGTTTGAATCCCTGCTCTCAATTCTGTTGAGTAAATATTCAGAAGTGGGATTGCTGGGCCATATGGTAATTCTATACTTCATTTTATGAGGAACTTTCCACAGTGTCTTCAACATTTTATATTTCCAACAATGAATGCGTATTCCTGTTTCTTCACATATCTCCAAAACTTATTTTTATGTTTTTTTTTTTTAAATAATAGCCATTCTAGTGGATGTGAAATGATATCTCATTGTGGTTTTGATTTGCAATTCTGTAATAGTCAGTGATGTTGGGAATCTTTTCATTTGCTTTTTAGCCATTTATATATTATCTTTGGAAAAACATCTATTCAAGTCTTGTGTCCATGTTTTAATTGTTTTTTTTTTGTCTTTTTATTGTTGAGTTGTAGGATTTATTTATATAATCTGGACATTAAACCCTTATCAGATATATGGTTTCCAAATATTTTCTCCCATTGAGTAGGTTGTCTTTTCACTTACATGAGAAAGTCCTTTGAGGCCAAAAGATTTTAATTTTAAGGAGGTCCCATTTATCCATTTTGTTGTTGTTGTTGCTCATGCTTTAGGAATAAAGTCTAAGAAATGATTGCCTCACACAAGATCATGAAGTTGCTTCCCTACATTTTCTTTTAGGAGTTTGTTTTAGTTTGCTAATGCTGCCAGAATGTAATATAGCAGAAACAGGTTGACTTTTATAAAGAGAATTTATTAAGTTACAAGTTTACAGTTCTAAGGCCATAAAAATGTCTGAACTAATTCATCCTGAGTTGACTCAAGAAAGGTTAATGGTGACCAGAAAACCTCTGTCAGTTCAGCATCTGCTGGTTCTTTGGCTTCTGGTTTCAAACTACTTCCCTGGGGGCATTTTCTTTCTGCATCCCCAAGTCTCTCTTTCTGTGTCAGCTCTGAATCTTTTTTCCAAAATGTTTTGGAAACAACTTAATAAAAAAGATCTCACCCAAACAACAGATCTGACCCCACAAAAGTGGATTAGTAAAAAGAATATTGCTTTTCTGGGGTACATAACAGTTTAAAACTAGCACAGAGTTTTATAGTCCCTGTGCATATATTAAGGTGTGTGACCATTTTGAATTAGTTTTTGCATATTGTGTGATAGGACTCCTCTTTCATTCTTTTGTGTATGTATATCTGATTATACCAGCACTATTTGTTGAAGAGACTATTCTTTCACAGTTTAGTGGACTTGGCAGTCATGTCAAAAATCAATTGGCCGTAGATGTGTGGGTCTATTTCTAAGCTCTCAATTCAAGTCCATTGGCCAACATTTCTATCCTTGTGCCAGTAACATGATGCTTTGACCACTATAACTTTGTAATGTGTTTTAATGTCAGAAAGTGTGAGTCCTTAACTTCGTTGTTTTATTTTCAAGATGTTTTTGGCTTTTGGGGGCCGCTTACCCTTCCAAACAAATTTGATAATTGGCTTTTCCATTTCTGCAAAAGTGATTGCTTTTCATTTCTTTTTCTTCCCTAACAGCTCTGGCAAAAGCTTCCAGCACAATATTGAATAACAGTGGTAACAGTCTGCATCCTTTTCCTGTTCCTGATCTTGAAGGGAAAGCGCTCAGTCTTTCACCATTAAGTATGATGTGAGTTGTGGGCTTTTCATATATGCCCTTTATCATATTGAGGAAGTTTCTTTCTATTCCTAGTTTTCTAAGTGTTATTTATCAAGATGGAGTGCAGGATTTTGTCAAATGCCTTTTCTGCATCAACTGACATGATCATGTGGGCTTCCCTCCTTCATTCTGTTAATGTGATGTATTACATTAAGTGCTTTCCTTATACCAAACACCCTTGCAATATTAGGATGAATTCCACTTGATCATGGTGTATAATTATTCTAATGGGCTGTCAAATTTGATTTGCTAGTATTTTCTTAATCACTATTGCATCTAAATCCATAAGGAATATTGATCTGCAATTTTCTTTCCTTGTGTGTCTTTATCTGCTTTGGTATTTGGGTGATTTGGCCTCATAGACTAAGTTAGGTAGTAATCCCTCTTCTTCATTTTTTTTGGAAGAGTTTGAACAGGGTTGGTGTTAATTGTTAGAATGTTTGATAGAATTCACTTATAAAGCCATCTTGTCCTGAGTGCTTCTGTTTGGTGACTTTTTATTACTGGTTCAATTTCTTTACTTGTAATTGGTCTGTTGAGATCTACTTCTTCTAGTATAGATTATTTCTCTGTTTCTAAGAACTTTTCCATTTCATCTAGATTGTCTAATTTGTAAGTACACAGTTGTTCATTCTATTCTTCTATGATCGTTTTTAGTTTTATGGGGTAGGTAGCAGTGAATGCACTCACATTTCTGATTTTATGTATTTGCATCTTTTCTCTCTTTTTCCTCTCTTTTCTTCCAGTGTAGCTATAAATAAATTTCATTGATATTTTCAAATAACTAAGTTTTGGTTTTGTTGAGTCACTCTATTGTTTTTTCTATTCTCTATTTCATTTATTTCTGCTCTAATCTCTGTTATTTGGGTTTAGTTTGCTGTTCTTTTTCTAGTTCCTCTAGGTGTGCAGTTAGATGTTTGATTTTTTTTGGTCTTTTTTTAATGCGGGCGTTTAGGCCTATACAATTCTCTCTTAGCACTGCCTTCACTTACATAAGTTTTAATATGTTGTGTTCTCTTTTTCATTTGTCTCAAGATATTTTCTGTTTTCCCTTGCAATTTATTTTTTGACCCACTGATTCCTAAGAGTATGCTATTTAGCTTGCATATATGTGTGGATTTTCCAGTTCTCTGCCTGTAACTGATTTTCAGTCTCATTCCATTGTGACCAGAAAAATGCTTTGTATAATTTCAATATTTTAAAATTTATTGAGACTTGTTTTATGACCCATCATGGGGTCTTTCCTGAAGAACAAACCATGTCATTTGAAGTATGTGCAACCTGCTATTTTGGGGTGAAATGTTCTGTACATGTCTGTTACATCTAGTTCACTTATCATATTATGCAATTCTTTTTTTCCTTATTAATCCTCTGTTTAGATATTCTATATAATGGTAAAAGTGGTATATTAAAATCTCCAACCGTTGTTGTAGAGGTGTCTATTTCTCCTTCCAGTTTTGCCTGTGATTGCTTCATGTATTTTAGTTCATTCTGGTTAGTACATAAATATTTATGATTACTTCTTCTTAATGGATTGTCCCTTTTATGAATATACAATGGGCTTCTCTGTCTCTTATGACATCTTTTGACTTCAAGTCAATTTTTTTTTCTGATATTAATATAACTACTCCAGCATTTTTTTGGCTGCTATTTGCATGGATTATCTCTTTCCATCCTTTCATTTTCAACCTCTTTTGTTTTTGCATCTAACATGAGTCTTGTAAAGAACATATAGTTGGGATATGCTTGTTTTTGCATTGTGCCAATCTGTGTCTTTTGATTGGGGAGTTTAATCCATTAACATTCAGTATTATTACTGTAGAGGCAGTACTTACTTCAGCCATTTGTCCTTTAGTTTTTATATGTCTGTATTAGTTAGGGTTCTCTAGAGAAACAGAATCAGCAGGAGATATTTGTAAATACAAAATTATTAAAAGTGTTTCACACAACCTTGGGGATGTAAGAGTCCAAGATGTGTAGAGCAGGCCATGAGCTGGCAGCTCCAATGAAGGTCCTCAACAAACTCTCAGGAGAGGCTGGCTGGCTAAGGCTGAAAAAGTGATTGTCTCATCTGAGTCCTCCTTAAAAGCCTTCCAGTGATTAGAATAAGCATCACTCATTGCAGAAGACACTCCCCTAAGCTAATTGCAAATGCATTCAGCTGTGGATGCAGCCAACATGGCCATGACTTAAGTCCATGAAATGTCCTCACAGCAACAGACAGGCCAGCTCTTGCCCGACCAGACAACCAGGCACCACCCCCTGCCCAAGTTGACATATGAACCTGACCATCACAGTCCACCCCTTGTCAACTTGGCAGCTATATACATCACCTTAAACCATACTTAGTCTCTAAATAGAAAACAATAACAGACACAATTTTTTTCCTCACCTAACAATACTCAGCATTCCTGCGCACAACTGGAAACACATTAAATTCTCTCCAGAATATGGTACAAGCCTTAGGTAATACTCACTCTTAAAATTGATATCCTAGAACTTAAATACTGTAACATGAACAAATAGCTTATGTCATATAATAAAGGCAATAAAATAAAGAGGAAAACAAAGGTATTTGATTTATGAATAAATTCATAGATACTAATTACAAAGCAAGAAAAAATATTCATACCATTACTGTCCTCGTTTCTGTAAATGATCACATGGTAATAGTTCATATTTATCACTAACATCTTCTACTACCCATTCCATGTTCCCTTTGCCCTCAGCAAGCACCTCAGCTGGCTGTGGTTCTTTTCCTGGTGGGGTAACCCAAACCTTCATTCCTGAAATTTCAGAGCCATTGGTAGCCCTGTCTGGATTGGGTTGTTACAATTTTTCATTGATTTTAATCACAGGGCATAGTAGTACTAAAAGACACCTTAGAGGATCTTCTATATTCCAGGAAAACTCTTCCTTACCTCCATTGTGTAGTTGCAGTCCTATTTCCCCCTGATAGGGTCACACACCCCAGACAGTAAAGTAATCCCCTTCTTGGCTTGTTGATCCAGGGGCATGAATAGCCCAAAATGACCAGATGGCAGTCTTAGATTCCAGTTCAATGGAATCATTATTGTTTCTCCTGGTGGAAGTACTCCCCCTTCTGGAACTAAAACCTGCAGACCAACAGAGCTGGTCGCAGGGACAGGAAACAAAAATTTTCCTAGTGGATCACTAGGGGTAATAGTGAGTGGTGCCACTCCCATTTCCAAGCCTGATTCCTGGACCCACGAATCCTGGCTATGGGAGAAACAGCACCATATAGTGGATGCTGATTCAGAGCATACTTAGCCTCCTGGAGAACATTGCCCCAGCCCTGCAAGGTATTGCCATCTGGTTGCCATCATAATTGAGTTTTCAAAAGGCCATTCCACTGTTCTATCAACCCAGCTGCCTCTGGATGATGGGGAACTTGGTAAGACCAGGGAATTCCATGAGCACATGCCCATTCTCTCACTTCATTTGCCATGCAGTGGGCTCCTTGATCAGAAGCAATGCTGTGTGGAATACCATGATGACAGATAAGCATTTTATAAGTCCACAGATGGTAGTTTTGTCAGAAGCACGTATGCAGAGAAAGCAAACCAATATCCAGAGTATGTGTCTATACCAGTTAGAACAAATAGCTGCCCCTTCCATGATGGAACTGGTCCAATGCAATCAACCTGCCACCATGTAGCTGACTGATCACCTTGGGGAATGGTGCCATGTCAGAGGCTAAGTATGGGTCTCTGTTGCTGGCACATTGGGTACTTAGCAGTGGCTGTTGACAGGTCAGCCTTGGTGAGTGGAAGTCCATGTTGCTGAGCCCATGCATAACCTCCATCCTTACCACCATATTCACTTTGTTCATGAGCCCATTGGGAAATGACAGGAGTTGCTGGGAAAGAGGCTGACTTGTATTTACAGAATGGGTCATCTTATCTACTTGATTATTAAAACCTTCCTCCACTGAAGTTACCTCTGCTATGCATTCACATGGGACACAAATATATTCATGTTTTTAGCTCACTCAGAAAGGTGTATCCACATAGCTCTTCCCAGACTTCTCTGTCACCAATTTTCCAATCATGATCTTTCCAAGTCCTTGTCATCGAGCCAAACCATTAGCAACATCCCATGAATCAGTATACAAATGCACCTCAGGCCAGTTCACCTTCCGAGCAAAATGAACAACCAGGTGCACTGCTCAAATTCTGCCCAATGGGAGGATTTCCCCTCACCCCTGACCTTCAGGGACATCCTGGAAAGGGGCTGTAGTGCTGCAGCTGTCCACTTTTGGGTGGTATCTGATTGTTGTGCGGAACCATCTGCAAACCAGGCCTGAGTTTTATCTTCCTCAGTCAATTCACTCTATGGAACTCCCCAAGCGGCCATAACTCTGGTCTAGGAGAGAGAAGGCAATGTGGCAGGACTGCAGACTATGGGCATTTGAGCCACTTCCTCATGTAACTTACTTGTACCTTCAGGAGCTGCTCTGGCCCTATCTCATATAGACCATTTCATTTTATGATGGAGTGCTGCTGCACATGCCCAACTTTATGGCTTGGTGGGTCAGACAAAACCCAGCAATGATAGGCAACCCAGGTATCATGGTAAGTTGGTGACCCATGTTTAAGCATTCAATCTCTACTAAGGCCCAGTAGCAGGCCAAAAGCTGTTTCTCAAAAGGAGAGTAGATATCTGCAGAAGATGGTAAGGCTTTGCTCCAAAATCCTAAGGGTCTTGTTGCGATTCTCCTATAGGGGCCTGCCAAAGGCTCCAAACAGCATCTCTATTTGCCACTGATACTTCCAGCACCTTTGGATCTGCTGGATCATATGGTCCAAAAGGCAGAGCAGCATGTATGGCAGCCTGGACCTGTCACAGAGCTTCCTCTTGCTTAGGTCCACACTCAAAATTGCAGCTTTTCTGGTCACTCCATAAATGGGTCAGAGTAGCATACCAAAATGAGAAATGTGTTATCACCAAATCCAAACAGACCAACTAGGCCTTGTTCCTCTTTTTTTAGTTGTAGGAGGGGCCAGATGCAGTAACTTGTTCTTCACCTTAGAAGGAATATCTCAACATGCCCCACACCACTGGACACCTAGAAATTTCACTGAGGTGGAAAGCCTGGTAATTTTGTTGAATTTATCTCCCATCCTCTGACACACAAATGCCTTACCAATAAGTTTAGAGGAGTTGCTACTTCTTGCTCACTAGGTCCAATTAACATGCTATCATCAATATAATGAACAAGTGTGATGTCTTGTGGGAGGGAGAAATGATCAAGGTCCCTGTGGACAGGATTGTGACATAAGGCTAGAGAGTTGATATACCCCTGAAGTAGGACAGTGAAAGTATATCATTGACTTTGCCAGCTGAAAGCAAACTGTTTCTGGTGGTTCTTACTAACAGCTATTGAGAAAAAGGCATTTGCCAGATCAATGGCTGCATACCAGGTACAAGAGGATGTGTTGATTTGCTTGAGCAATGATACCACATCCAGAACAGCAGCTGCAATTGGAGTTACCACCTGGTTGAGTTTATGATAATCCACTGTCATCCTCCAATACCCATCTGTTTTCTGCACAGGCAGAAATAGGAGAACTGAATGTGGATGTAATGGGAATCACCACCCCTGCATCCTGAAAGTCCTTAAGAGTGGCACTATTCTCTGTAATCCCTCCAGAATTCTGGTATTGCTTCTGATTTATGATTTTGCTAGTTAAAGGTAGTTCTAGTAGCTTCCATTTGACCTTTTCTACCATAATAGCCCTCACTCCATGAGTCAGAGAGCCAATGTGGGGATTCTACCAGTTGCTCAATATGTCTATTCCAATTTTGCATTCTGAAACTGGGGAAATAACTACAGAATGGGTCTAGGGACCCACTGGACCCACCGTGAGATGGACCTGAGCTAAAACTCCATCAGTCACCTGACCTCCATAAGTCCCCCTCTGATTGGTGGACCAGAGTGACATTTTAGGTCCCCTGGAATTAATGTCACTTCTGAACCAGTGTTTAACAATTCCCAAAATATCTGATCATTTCCTTTTCCCCAATGCACAGTTACCTGGGTAAAGGGCCATTGGTCTCTTTGGGGAAGGCTTGGAGGAAGACGAGCATTGTAAATTTGTTGTAGCGTAACAGGGTATTCCCCCAAAGGGACCTGGCCTTTCCCTCATTCAAGGGGCTCTTGGTCTGTAAACTGTCTTAAGTCTGGAAATTGATCAAGGGACTGTAACTCTCTGTTTTTGTAATTCAAATTAGACTTCTGTTCACTTGACCTAGAACTCTTATGCTTATAAAGCTTAAAGAAGAATTTAGTAGACTGCCCATCTATTTTACTTCTAGGTATCTATGTTCTACTAGCCAACACCACAAGTCAGATTATTTTGACTCCAGCTTTGAGTCTGCTGTCCAGTATGACAGCCATGCCCACCTTGTCTTTGGCAATTAAATGCTGACCCCTGGCTTTTGCTAACTCAGGATCTGATCATTCTCATTGTGTTTAAGTATTCCAGTTCAGTGACAGTAGTTCCCACAGTAATACCTAAAACTATAGAGAAGGGCAACTACAGAACTTTTCAGGGATGATGGAGCTAGTTTCACAAATTTATTTCTCACAGTTCTGATAAAAGGTGTGTCCTCTGGATATTCCTGGGGTGTATGAGCAGGCTTTCCATGATAATTCCACTCTAAAATTCCAACCTCTCTAAGCCTTTGGATCCCCTCATCTACATTATATCAGGGCAGTTCTGGCATTTCAACTTCAGGTAATGTTGGCCACAGTTTGATCCAAGTTTCAGCCAACCATGCAAATAAACTGTTAATGCCTTTTCTAACCCCTCGAGCTATAACATTGAATGCAGAATCTCTATTTAGTGTGCCCATTTCAATAAATTCAGCCTGATTCAGCTTTATATTCCTTCCACCATTCTCCCACACCCTTAAAATCCATTGCCACACATATTCCCCCCAATTTCTGTCTATATAAATTGGAAAACTCCTGCAGCTCTTTTGGAGTATAGCGTAACTTCTCATGGGTGACATTTTGTACCTCACTGTGCTGGTTTGAAAGGATTTATGTACCCTAGAAAAGCCATGTTTTAATCCTAATCAATCTTGTGGGAGCGACAGTTTCTTCTAATTCCTATTCAGCACTATAGGTTGGAAACTTGATTAAGTTATCTGCATGGAGATGTGACTCAATCAATTGCGGGTATTAAACTTGATTAGAAGGAGACATGTCTCCACCCATTCTACATGTGTCTTGATTAGTTTACTGGAATCCTTTAAAAAGAAGCATTTTGGAGAAAGCTTCAGAATGACATAGCCATGAGAAGCAGAGAGTCCACCAGCCAGCAACCTCTGGAGCTGAAGAACGAAAATGCCTCCCAGGAGTTTCATGAAGCAAAAGGCCTGGAGAGAAAGCTAGCAGATGGCACCATGTTCACCATGTGCCCTTCCAGCTGAGAGAGAAACACTGAACTGTATTGGCCTTCTTGAACCAAGGTATCTTTCTTTGGATGTCTCTGATTGGACATTTCTATAGACTTATTTTAATTTGGGCAATTTCACAGTCTTAGAACTGTAAACTATCAACCTATTAAATCCCCCTTTTTATTTTATTTATTTATTTATTTTGCATGGGCAGGCACCGGGAATCGAACCCAGGTCTCTGAAATGACAGGTGAGAATTGTGCCCACCTTTAAATCCCCCTTTTAAAAAGCCATTCAGTTTCTGGTATACTGCATTCTGGCAGCAAGCAAACTAGAATATTCACTTTTTGGGGCTTATTGGGAATTCAGTCTAGTTATAGGTCTGGAAGAAAAGAGGGGTGGTGGGGGTGGGTCATGAAAAGAATTATAAGTATCTTCCAAGCCAATTACTTCAGGGCATTCATTTGCAGTTTCATCTGATGAAACAGGACTATTCACTCCAGGCAGACGAGTAGTGCTATTTCCCCATTGGGGGTAAGAACGTGCTTCACAGGCGCTCCATCCCTTCAGTTGGAGGCTGAGTGTTTGACTCTTCAGGACTGACTGGAGGTTGGGAAATCATTTCCTCAGGGTAGGCTGGAGGTGGAGCGTCTATGTCCTCAGGGCAGACTATTACAAGATTATCTAGAAAAGACTTAGCACAATTTAGGGTTTCAATGTCTCCACAGCCATCATTACCAATCCATAAATTGTCATTCCATTTTTTAGGGTCCCCCTCCTTTCCAATCAATGCTCTCACTTTAATGGCAGACACTATGCAAGGTTGAGATTTCAGTTTACATTGTAAAGTTGCTATTCTAACAATGAGACTCAGAGTCTGATTTTCAGAGATCTTAAGCCTGCAGCTACAGGAAATAAGATTTTCCTTCAGGACACTCATAGAAACTTTTACATCTATCATATGGTGTGGCACCTTAGCTTCTCATTTGAAGTCTTCAGCTCATCCCTTTCCATCATCAATGTATCCATCATCTCTAACAACAACCAGCCAATATCTCTATACCTCTTAATTCCACAAAACTCCATAATGGTGTCAAAAACATTATCACCCAGAGCTTTGCCTTGTATAAGTGTACAATTAGCAGAACCGAATGGTGATATTTTGACTATCGTTTTTTTCAGTTCACCCCATGGGCTGTCAGTGCCATCCTAATTATGGGAAACAGTGTCATTAGTGCCTTTGAGTCCAGTCAGAGTAGAAAACCAATTGTAAAAACCCATTTTTAAGATTCTGTTTCTTAAGAACCACTTTGATGCCAAGCTTTATTAGCTAGGGTTGTCTAGGGAAACAGAATCAGCAGGAGATATTTGTAAATATAAAATTTATAGTGTCTCACACAACTGTGGAGCTGTAAGAGTCCAAGATCCATAGAGCAGGCCATGAGCTGGCAGCTCCAATGAAGGTCCTCAATGAACCCTTAGGAGAGGCTGGTTGGCTGAAGCAGAAAAAGTGGTTGTCTCTTCTGAATCCTCCTTAAAAGCCTTCCAGTGATTAGAATAAGCATCACTCATTGCAGATGACATTCCTCTTAGCTAACAGCAAATGCAATCAGCTATGGATGCAGCCAACATGGTCATGATTTAAGTCCATGAAATGTCCTCACAGCAACAGACAGGCCAGTGCTTGCCCAACTAGACACTAGGCACCACCACCTGGCCAAGCTAACACATGAACCTGACCATCACAATGTCATATCACTTTTGTCTCTGTTTTACTGTATTGCAATTTTTTTTTCTGAATAGCTGATCATTTGTGATATATCTGGTTTATCCATTTCTCATTTCCATTTCTTTATATTTAAAAAATATTTTATGGTTACCCTGGGGTTTGTATTCCATAACCTAAATTGATAACCTACTAATTTGTAAAGATACCAACTTAACTTTATTAGCACATTAGTTCACATATTAGTTTCCTGTCCCCATATTCTTTGATTTCTCCTCTTTATGTTGTTTTTGTCCCACATTACCTCTTTAGAATGTGTGTCCAGTAACAGGAAATATTTCTCATTCAATTGTACTCTAACTCTTATAGGAATTTAAAAAGAGTTACATATTGAGGGTACAGTATTACTGGGTTTTGCATTTACCAATTAAGTTACCTTTACTGAATATCTTCACTTCTTCATACTGTTCCAAGCCACTCTCTCCTGTCTTTTCCTTTCAACCAGAAGAACTTCAGTTATTAGTACTTCTAGGGCAGGTATTTGTTGACAGAATCTCTTAGTTTTTGTTTTTTCTCAGAATGTTATAAACCCTTCAGCTTTGTTGGATAAAATCTGGGCTGGCAGTTTTTCTCTTTCAGTACCTTAAATATATCATACCACTGCCTTCTCACTTCTGTGGCTTCTGATGAAAGATTAGCACTTCAGTCTTATTGAGGATCCCTTGCATGTGATGAATCCCTTTTCTCTTGCTGATTTTAGAATTCTCTTTATCTTTGGCATTCGACAGTATGATTAGTATGAATCTTGGAGTAGGCTGATTTGCATTTATCCTGTTCTGGAGTACATTGTGTTTCTTAAAAATGTATATTTAGGCCTTTCAGATGAATTGTGAAATTTCTGGCTGTTATTTCCTCAAATGTTCTTTCTGCTCCTTTTCTCTTTTCTTTTCCTTCTGAGACTACATGATTTTATGCTTCCTGATGGCCCCAAAATCTCTTAGAACATTACTCAATTTTTCTTTTCTTTTCTTTATATATCCTGACTGTATAATTTCAATTGTCCTGTCTTCACAGTCACTGGTTTTTCTTCTGCCTGCTCAAATCTGCTATTGTAGGCCTCTAGTGTATTTTAAATCTCCATTTTTATGCTTTTCATCCCCATAATTTCTGTTGTTTCTTTTCAAAAGTTATACTTTTTGTTCACACAGTGCTTCCTTAGTATCCTTTAGTTCCATATCCTAGTTTATTTATTTTCATATTTTCCTTCATCTCCTTGAATTGATTTAGGAGTTTTGCTTGAACTTCTCTGATTAGTTGTTCCAAATTCTGTATCTCCTCTCAAGTTTTAATTTGTTCCCTTGACTGAGCCATGTCTTCCTGTTTCTTAGTATGACTTGTAATTTTTTGCTGACATCTGGGCATCTGATTATTTTGATGTGCTAATTCTGAAGGTCAGTTTCTCCCTCTTATCTAGGGTTTTACTGTAGATTGACTATATGTTAAGACTCTTCTTCAGTGCTTGGTTCAGCTTATACTGAAACTTTAGAGCACACTGTGTTTAACTGTTCCTTTTTTTCAGGTCTTCTGCAACTGTTCCTTACCTGGATATGTGGTACAACTTTTTTGTGTGCATTTGTTTCACCTCTAGGAGAATGCTTCCTTTCCTCTGTTTCTTCTCCTGGAGTGCTGATATATTCAGCTTGTTTTGTGCAGACTTTTCTTCACAGCTCCTAGATATATCCAAATCCTCTCCCCCACTAAGCATCCCTTTTTAATTACACTTTTCAATCTTGTGGCCCATCCTGCATTACAGATATTCAGTTTTCCCTTTTTTTTACCATGGGCTTTTCTACCTCTGGTAACTTCCCTTTTAAGGAATTTTGCCCCCAGGAGAGAGATGGGGTCAATGTTCAAAATGACTTTTTTTTTTTTTTTTAATTGTTGTTGTTTAGTTACTCCAGCAATTAGACATCAGGATGGGTGTGAGCACCTCCTTCCAACAATTCTGCCACACACCTCTTCTGTCTCTTGGGGGCTCTTTTGTATGCACATGCTTGCCAATCACTCAGGTTCTTCTCTGGGTCAATGTGGCCTTGGGACCCTGTGCCTGGATATGTGTGGGTGTATTAGTTTGTTAAACTACCAGAATGCAATATGTCAGAAATGGAATGGCTTTTAAAAAGGGAATTTAATAAGTTACAAGTTTAAAGTTCTAAAGGCATAAATATGTCTTAACTAAGGCATGCAGAAAAAGATATTTTGGCTCAAGAAAGGATGATCTTGGAAGGCACATGGCTGGCATTGGCTGATCTTTGTTCCTGGTTTCATTCCTTTCAGCTTCTAAGGCCACTACTTTCCCTTCTAATCATTTCTGGGCATTCACTTAGCTGCTCCTGTACAAAACTCTGGGTTTCATTTCTTAGCTTAGCATCTGTCAGGGCTGGAGATTTCTTCTCTTCAGTTTCTGGCTATTTTTGTGAGTCCTTGCTTAGCACGTGGGCTATTTCTGTCTTGGGCTCCAAATTTGACTCTGCTCTGTCAGCTCTTTTCAAAATGTTTCCTCTTTTAAAGGACTCCAGTTAACTAATCAAGACCCACGTGGAATGGTGGAGTCACATCTCCTTCTAATCAAAATGTCCTACCCACAACTGGGTATGTCACATCTCCAAATGTTTCCACCCTACAATATTGAATCAGTATTAAAAGAAATGCCTACTCTCATCAGATTGTGTCAGGATTAAAACATGGCTTTTCTGGGGTATGTAACACTTTCAAACTGGCACATTGGGCTTCTAACTTGCTTCTGTGAGTGCCACTATGGCCTGTGTCTGCATTAGGAAATACCCACACCATGCTGCCTCTGCACCCCTATTAAGTTGCCTGGGACTGAGTGGGGGAAGGGGTCTTGACTAATAGGTCTGAGTCACAAACCTCCTAAATTCTTTATTTTTTTCCTTCTCTTTCTTTGATTCAGCATTTGTGGAATCCTTTTCTAGTCGCTGTCATCCACCAGAGTTTCAAGCAATTGGGATTTGTCCTTTTATAAATTTTTCTGAGGGGAGACTCTCCAGGCGATGTCTTATGTTGTCACATTGGTGAAGTTACTATGATTTGATTTTGGAAAGTCCTTAAAAAAGAGTGGTTGCTTGGAGCAATTCTAAGGTATGTGTATGCTCTCATTGGAGAAAAAAGTGGTGAGCTAAGAAAGCAGTGAGTGCTTTGTAAAGCTGCTGAATTCCTTACCTTTGCAACTATTTAAGTTCTAAAAGAAAACATCCCAATCTAGAGGATTCTTATAAATATGTGTGAGTAGGGATGTGTGTATTTTAAATCAGCAGTAATTTTAATTATTCTAAGCACAGAATGCTTTCCTGAGCTATTTTATTTTTTATTTCTTTTACAACTGAACATACACTTAATTTTTTGACATTTTAAGTAAAATATAATCATTATAAATCTATATTTGTGCAGTAAGTTTCATAAACCTATTTAAAATTAAGGCAAGTTAGGGAAAAAACTAAAGATACAGGCATTAGTGTTTCCTGAATTCTAGATATTAAATACTAATTTAAATATCATTTAACTAACTATCAAAACTATATACATTTTCAAAATATCAAGCAGAAAGTTATTAGAAACACCAACTTAGTTATAGTAATGACTTATGTTACTGAACATTTTCAAGTTTTTGGTTTCAGGAGAATATAAAGACGCAAATGTTTTTATAATTAATATATGAAAAATATAACCAGTAAAAATGGAAATCTTGGTTAGCTTATCTCTAGGCATATTAAATAAAATATAATCATCATAAAGTAATGCTTGTATAGTAAATTTCATAAACCATTTAAAGTAACCAGAAAAAATTCTAGATACAGACATTAGAGTCTCTTAAATTCTAAATATTAAATCCTAACAATTACCATTTGATTAGCTATCAAAACTGTACTTTCTCAAAATATCAAGTAAAAAGTTATTAGAAACATCAACTTTGTTATAATAATAGCCTAGGTTATTGAATGTTTTCAAGTTTTTGCTTTCAGTAAAATATAAAGACGCAAATGTTTTTATAATTAACGTGAAAATTTCATCTCTTATGATATCGTAACATTTAACATCCATTTTATATAATATTACTATAGCTTTCTTTTAGTTACAGCTTACACAGAACCTATTTTTCCATCCTTTCACTTGCAATCTGCTTGTATCCTTGGACCTAAGATAAGTCTCTTATGAGTAATATATATATATATCATATTATTTAATTGATTCTGTCAATCTGTGGCTTTTAATTTGTGAATTTAGTCCACTGACATTCAAAATTATTACTTTAAGAGCAGATTTTGTGTATTAGTTAGGGTTCTCTAGAGAAACAGAATCAACAGGGAACACTTGCAAATATAAAATTTATAAAAGTGTCTCACCTAATCTTGGGAACCCAGAGTCCAAAATCCACAGGGCAGGCTGTGAGGCCAACAATTCCGATGGAAGGTCTGGATGAACTCCACAGGAGAGGCTTGCCAGCTGAAGCAGGAAGAGAGCCTGTCTCTTCTGAATCCTCCTTAAAAGGCTTCCAGTGATTCGATTAAGCATGACTCATTGCAGAAGACACTTCCCTTTGGCTGATTACAAATGGAATCAGCTGTGAATGTAGCTGACATGATCATGACTTAATTCTATGAAATGTCCTCATCACAACAGACAGTCCAGCACTTGCCCAACCAGACGAACAGGTACCACCACTTGGCCAAGTTGACACATGAAGCTGATCATGACAGTCCACCACTTGTCAACTTGGCAGTTTACATACCACCTTTAACCATACCAAATTTTTAAATAAAAACCAATAAAGCACACATTTTTTCTTTGGCCTAACAAAATTCAACTGTCCTGTATATAACTGGGAACACATTAAATCTCTCAAGAATGGGTTGCAAATCCTTGGGTAATATTCATTCTTAAACTTGATATCTTACAACTTAAACAGTATAACATAAACAAAACAGCATTACAGTCCTCATTTCTGTAACTGATCACGTGGTTGAAGTTCATATTTATCACTACCTACTCCATGTTGCTTTTACCCTCAGCAAGTACTTCAGCTGGCCGTGGTTCTTTGCCTGGTGGGGTGACCCAAACCTTCATTCCTGAAGTTTCAGAGCCATTGGTAGTCCTGCCTGGATTCAGTTGTTGCAGTTTTCCATTGATTTTAATCACAGGGCATGGTAGTACTAAAAGACACCCTAGGGGATCTCCTATATTCCAAGAAAACTCTTCTTTACCTCCGTTATGTACTTGTAGTCCTACTTCCCTCTGATAGTCAGGTCAATCACCCCAGACAATAAAGTAATCCCCTTCTTGGCTTGTTGATCCAGTGACATAAGTAGCCCAAAGTGACCAGGTGGCAATCTTAGATTCCTGTTCAATGGAATCACAGCTGTTTCTCCTGGTGGAAGCACTCCCCATTTTGGAACTAAAACCTGTAGACCAGCAGAGCTCAGGGTCTCAGGGATAGGAAGCAAAAATTTTCCTAGTGGATCACTAGGGGTAATAGTGAGTGGTACCACTCCCATTTCCACTCCTTGGTTCCTGGACCCATGGATCCTGGCTATTGGAAAAACTGCACCATACAGCGGATGCTGATTCAGAGCATATACAGCTTCCTGGAGAACATTACCCCAGCCTTTCAAGATATTGCCACCTAGTTGGCACCATAATTGAGTTTTCAAAAAGCCATTCCACCGTTCTATCAATCCAGCTGCTTCTGGATGATGGGGAACATGGTAAGACCAGAAAATTCCATGAACATGTGCCCATTCCTGCACTTCATTTGCTGTAAAATGTGTTCCTTGATCAGAAGCAATGCTATGTGGGATACCATGACAATGGATAAGGCATTCTGTAAGCCCATGGATGGTAGTTTTGGCAGAAGCATTGCATGCAGGGAAAGCATATCCATATCCAGAGTATGTGTCTATTCCAGTTAGAACAAATCACTGCCCCTTCCATGAAGGGAGTGGTCCAATGTAATCAACCTGCCACCATGTAGCTGGCTGGTCACCTTGGGGAATGGTGCTATATCGGGGGCTGAGTGTGGGTCTCTGCTGCTGGCAGATTGGGCACTCAGCCAAGTCAGCCTTGGTGAGTGGAAGTTCATGTTGCTGAGCCCATGCATAACCTCCATCCCTACTACCGTGACCACTTTGTTCATGAGCCCATTGGGCAATGACAAGAGTTGCTGGGGAAAGAGGCTGATTGGTATCCACAGAATGGGTCATATTGTCCACTTGATTATTAAAACCTTCCTTCACTGAAGTCACCTCTGTTATGCATTCACATGGGACAAAAATATGTTCATGTTTTTAGCCTATTCAGAAAGGTCTATCCACATACTTCTTCCCCAGACCTGTTTGTCACCAATTTTCCAATCATGGTCTTTCCAAGTCCCTGACCATCCAGCCAAACCATTAGCAATAGTCCATGAATCAGTATACAAATGCACCTCTGGCCAGTTTTCCTTCTAAGCAAAATGAACAACCAGGTACACTGCTCGAAGTTCTGCCCACTGGGGGGATTTCTCCTCACCACTGTCCTTCAAGGACACCCCAGAAAAGGGTTGTAATGTTGCAGCTGTCCACTTTCGGGTTGTACCTGCATATCGTGCTGAACTGTCTGTAAATCAGGCCTGAGGTTTCTCTTCCTCAGTCAATTCACTCTATGGAACTCCCCAAGCGGCCATAACTCTGGTCTAGGAGAGAGAAGGCAATGTGGCAGGACTGCAGACTATGGGCATTTGTGCTACTTCCTCATGTAACTTACTTGTACCTTCAGGACCTGCTCTGGCCCTATCTCATATAGATCATTTCCATTATACAACAGAGTGCTGTTGCGCACGCCCAACTTTATGGCTTGGTGGGTCAGACAACACCCAGCTCATGATAGGCAACTCAGGTCTCATGGTAATTTGGTGGCCCATGGTTAAGCGTTCAGTCTCTACTAAGGCCCAGTAGCAGGCCAAAAGCTGTTTCTCAAAAGGAGAATAGTTATCTGCAGCAGATGGTAAGGCTTTGCTCCAAAATCCTAAGGGTCTGTGTTGTGATTCTCCTATAGGGGTCTGCCAAAGGCTCCAGGCAGCATCTCTATTTGCTACTGATACTTCCAGCACCATTGGATCTGCTGGATCACACGGCCCAAGTGGCAGAGCAGCTTGTACAGCAGCCTGGACCTGTCTCAGAGCCTCCTCTTGTTCAGGTCCCCACTCAAAATTAGCAGCTTTTCTGGTCACTCGATAAATGGGCCGGAGTAGCACACCCAAATGAGGAATATGTTGTCACCAAAATCCAAAAAGACCAACTAGGCGTTGTGCCTCTTTTTTGGTTGTAGGAGGAGCCAGAAGCAGCAACTTATCCTTCACCTTAGAAGGGATATCTTGACATGCCCCACACCACTGGACACCTAGAAATTTCACTGAGGTGGAAGGCCCCTGTGTTTTTTTTGAATTTATCTCCCATCCTCTGACACACAAATGCCTTACCAGGAAGTCTAGAGTAGTTGCTATTTCTTGCTCAGTAGGTCCACTCATGATATCATCAATATAATGTGCCAGTGTGATGTCTTGAGGGAGGAAGAAACAATCAAGGTCCCTGCAGACAAGATGATGACATAGGGCTGGAGAGTTGATATACCCCTGAGGTAGGATAGTGAAAGTATATTGCTGACCTTGCCAGTGGAAAGAAAACTGTTTCTGGTGGTCCTTACTAATAGCTAGTGTATTTGCCAGATCAACAGCTGCATACCAGGTACCAGGGGATGTATTGATTTGCTCAAGCAATGATACCACAACCAGAACAGCAGCTGCAATTGGAGTTACCACCTGGTTGAGCTTACAATAATCCACTGTCATCCTCCAAGACCCATCTGTTTTCTGCACATGCCAAATAGGAGAGTTGAATGAGGATGTGGTAGGAATCACCACTCCTGCATCCTGCAAGTCCTTAAGAGTGGCAGTAATCTCTACAATCCCTCCAGGAATCCAGCATTGTTTCTGATTTACTATTTTGCTTGGTAGGGGCAGTTCTAGTGGCTTCCACTTGGCCTTTCCCACCATAATGGCCCTCACTGCATGAGTTAGAGAGCCAATGTGGGGATTCTGTCAGTTGCTCAGTATGTCTATACCAATTATACATTCTGGAACTGGGGAAATAATTACAGAATGGGTACAGAGGCCCACTGGACCCACTGTGAGATGGACCTGAGCTAAAACTCCATTGATCACCTGGCCTCCATAAGCCCCCGCTCTGGCTGATGGACCAGAGTGATGTTTTGGATCCCCTGGAATTAAGGTCACTTCTGAACCAGTGTCTAATAATCCCTGAAATATCTGATCATTTCTTTTTCCCCAATGCTCAGTTACCCTGGTATAAGGCTGTCGGACTCCTTGGGGAAAGCTTGGAAGAAGATTAACAGTATAAATTTTTGGCAGTGTAACAGAGTTGTCCCCAAAAGGGATCTGGCCTCCCCTTTATTCAAGGGGCTCTGGGTCTGTAAACTGTTTCAAGTCTGGAAATTGATTAAGGGGCCATGACTCTGTGCTTTTGTAATTCAGGTTAGACTTCTGTTCACTTGACCTAGAACTCTTATGCTTATAAAGTTCAAACAAAAATTTAGTAGACTGCCCATCTATTTTACTTCTAGGTATCCTATGTTCTACTAACCAACACCACAAGTCTCCACAAGTCAAATTATTTGACTCCTGCTTTGAGTCTACTGTCCAGTATGACAGCCATGCCCACCTTGTCTTTGGCAATTAAATGCTGCCCCCTGGCTTTTGCCAACTCAGGATCTGATCATTCCCATTGTGTTTAAGTATTCCAGTTCAGTGACAGCAGTTCTCACAGTAATACCTAACTTACAGAGAAGGGCAACTACAGAGCTCTTCAGGGCTGATGGCACTAGTCTCACAAATTTATTTCTCACTGTTCTGGTAAAAGGTGCATCCTCTGGACATTCTTGGGTTGTAAGAGCAGGCTTTGCATGACAAATCCACTCTAACATGCCAATCTCTCTAAGCCTCTGGATCCCCTCATCTACATTATACCAGCACAGTTCTGGCATTTCAACCTCAGGTAATGTTGGCCACCTTTTGATCCATGTTTCAACCAACCATCCAAACAAACTGTTAATTCCTTTTCTAACCCCTCGACCTATAACATTGAATGCAGAATCTCTGCTTAGTGGGTCCATATCAATAAATTCAGCCTGATCCAGCCTTATATTCCTCCCACCATTATCCTACCCCCTTAAAATCCATTGCCACAAATATTCCTCCAATTTCTGTCTATATGAATTGGAAAACTCACACAGTTCTTTTGGAGTATAACATACCTCCTCATGTGTGATACTTTGTACCTCACCTTTAGGGGCCTGTTGGGACTTTAGTCTTGTTATAGGTCTGGAAGAAATGAGGGGTGTTGGGGGTGAGTCATGAAAAGAATAGAAATATCTTCCAAGCCATTTGCTTCAGTTGGAATATCTTCCAACTTCATTTGCAGTTTCATCTGGTGAAACAGGATTAATTACTCTAGGGCTAATCCCTTCAGGAGGAGGTTGGGTGGCCAACTCCTCAAGGCAGGCTGGAGGTGGGGTGGCTATGTCCTCAGGGCAAACTATTACAGGGTTATATAGAGAAGACTCAGCATGACCTAGGGTTTCAACCTCACCCTTGACATCATCACCAATCCATATGTCACCATCTCATTTTTCAGGGTCCCACTCCTTTCCAATCAATGCCCTCACTTTAATGGCAGACACCATGCAAGGCCTAGATTTCAGTGTACGTTGTAAAGTTGCTACTCTAACAATAAGATTCTGAGTCTGATTTTCAGAGATCTCAAGTCTACGGCTACAGGAAATAAGATTTTCCTTCAGTATACTCATAGAAATGTCTACATCTGTCAGATGACGCTGAGGTTTCTTGTTTGAAGCCTTAAGCCCATCCCTTTCATTCCTTAATGCAACCAGTGTGTCTAACAACAACCAACCAACATCTCTGTACCTCTTATTTCTACAAAACTCTGTAAAGGTGTCAAAAACATTATCCCCCAGAGCCTGGCTTCGTACAAGCGAAGCATTAGGAGAATTGAATGGTGATATTTTGACTATCTCTTTTGCCAACTCACTCCATGGTTTGGGAGTGTCATTCTGAATATGGGAATCAGAGTCCTTAGTGTCTTTGAGTCCAGTCAGAGTAGAAAACCATTCATAAAAACCCATTTTTAAGATTCTGTTCCTTAAGAACCACTCCTGTTACCAAGATGTATTAGGGTTCTCTAGAGAAACAGAATCAACAGGGAACACTCGCAAATATAAAATTTATAAAAATGTCTCACGTGATTGTGGGAACACAGAGTCCAAAATCCACAGGGCAGGCTGTGAAGCGGCGATTCCAATGGAAGTTCTGGATGAACTCCACAGGAGAGGCTCGCCAGCCGAAGCAGGAAGACAGCCAGTCTCTTGCGAATCCTCCTTAAAAGGCTTCCAGTGATTCAATTAAGCATCACTCATTGCAGAAGACACTCCCCTTGGCTGATTATAAATGGAATCAGCTATGAATGCAGCTGACATGATCATAATTTAATTCTATGAAATGTCCTCATCACAACAGACAGTCCAGCACTTGCCCAACCAGACAAACAGGTACCACCACTTGGCCAAGTTCACACATGAACCTGACCATGACATCTTGGGTCTAGGATCTTTTCCTATATCTATAGATACAGATATCAAAGTTTCTTAAATTCTCACTATAAATGCTAACATAAATACTATTTGATTAGCTTTCAAAATTTTGAGCATCTCAAAATATTAAGTAAAAAATTATTACAGATATCAACCTTTCTATAGTAATGACTTATGTTACTGAATATTTTCAAGTTTTGGATTTTAGGAAAATATATAAAGTTACAAATGTTTTTAACAATGAACATATGAAAATCTTATCTTGTGATAACATTTACAATCTACTTTAACTAATATCACTATAGCTATTTGTGCTGTTTTTTAAGTTACAATTTATATAAAGCATATATTTCCAACCTTTCACTTTCAATGTTTGCATCCTTGGATCTGAGGTAAGTCTCTTATAAGCAGTATATAGATAGATCATATTATTTGATCCATTTTTGTCAATTTGTGAATTTTGTCAATTAATGAGTTTAGTCCATTATTATTCAAATTTGCTACTGTAAAAGCAATTCGTAGGTCTAGTGCCTTATCCTATAGTTTTTACTGACCAGGTCTAAATATTCATTTCCCTCTCTCATTTTTTATCCTTTAACTTATCCTTGCTAATACTCTTCCATTCTGAACCTTCCTCCAGACCTTGCTCTCTAGGTTTTTTTTCAGTCGACAGAGCTCCCTTTAATATTTCTTGTAGAGCATGTCTCTTGTTGGCAAATTCTTGTAGCCACTGTTTATCTGTGAAGATTTTAATCTCTCCCTCAATTTTGCAGGACAACTTGGCAGGAAAAAATTCTTGTCTGGATGTCTTTCTCATTCAGAATCTTAAATACATCATACCACTGCCTTCTCATCTCTATAGTACCTGTTGGGTAGTCTGAGCTCAGACTTACATAATTTCCCTCATATGTAATAAATCTCTTTTCTCTTGCTGCTTTCATGACTTTTTTGCTTCTCTTCAATATTTGACATTCTGATAACTATATGTCTTGGAGTAAGCCTATTTGGAATTATTCTATTTGGGATCCCTTGCACTTGTTTGGTTTGGATATTTACGTCTTTTATAAAGGTTGGCGAAGTTTTTCCCTATTGTATCTTCAACTAGTCTTCCTATCCCTTTACTCTTCTCTTCTCCCTCTGGGACCCCAATAATTTTAATATTCATATGCTTCAGGTTGTCTATCATTTTCCTGAAATCAAGTTGCAATTTTTCATCTTTCTTGCCAGCTGTTCTTTTGAACATTCATTCAAGTTTGTCTACTCTTCTAATTTGCTTATTCTTTCTTCTGTCTCCTGAAATCACTGTTTTCAGTCTCTAATATGCTTATAATTTGGTCCACAGCATCTTCCATCCCTGTGATGTCTGTTATTTTTCTATTTATTCTTTCAAACTCTTCTTTATGCTCTTCTAGTAACTTCTTAATATCCTTTATATTGTTATGAACAACCTTAATTAGTTGTTCTGAATTCTGAGTCCCCTTGGATAATTCAATTTAGTCATTTGGCTGAGCCATATCTGCCTCTTCTTTATGCAACCCCAGTGTCTTCTTGATGTCTTTTATATCTTTCTGAACATGTTTAAGCAGCTGTTCCATATTCTGTATCTTCTCAGGTGTTTTAATTTGGCCATCTGGCTGAGCCATGTCTGCCTGACCCTTCACATACTTTATAATCTTCTGTTGTGGATAGGACATTTTCTTATCTTAATAAGGTGGTTTTGCAGATCTGTTTCCTTCCCACATCTAAAATTTGGAATCGGGACTCCAGCAATGCTGCCAACTTGGGCACCTGCCGAAATCTGCCAACTCTGGGACTAGGAGATAAATGACATGCACCCCAAATGAAACTTCTCCTGTGTAGCCAAAGGACCTAGTGACCCCCACCACCCACTCCCCATGGGATATTGCCGGGGTGTGGGACTGGGGGTGTCAGCTTCACACAGATGTGGTCTTAAGGCCTGTGGGAGGTGGGGAGCTGCACAAGGACCCTAACAGGTCTCTTTCGCCTGCTGGATGTCAGACCTGCACACTCCCCATCTCCCCCTGCCCCCTGGAAAAGGCACTCCTCCCAAACCCTTATTAAACAAACAAACAAAAACAAAAACAAAAAAACCCAGGCACCCACAAGAGTGCATCACAAAGCGGGGAGTAGGCACTTTATCTTGACTAAGTGGAGTCTGTGCACAAGAAAAGCACATCTGTTTACTACTATCATGTAGATTTCCTATCTGAGGCCACTCTTGAAGAAAATCCTTATTTCCGTTTAAAGATAGTAGTGAAATGGTATTTATTAGGATTCTATAAAAAGCCAAAGGGACTGAAGAAACCATATAATTCTAAACCATATAATCCTATACTTGGTGAGACTTTCCGTTGTTTATGGATTCACCCCAGGACAAACAGCAAAATGTTCTATATTGCTGAACAGGTGTCTCATCATTCACCAATATCTGCTTTTTATGTTAGTAATCGAAAGGATGGATTTTGCCTTAGTGATAGTATCCTGGCTAAGTCTAAGTTCTATGGAAACTCATTATCCACAATATTAGAGGGAGAAGCATGATTAACTTCTTGAATAGAGGAGAAGATTATGTAATGACAATGTCATATGCTCATTGTAAAGGAATTATTTATGGCACAATGACCCTGGAGCTTGGAGGAACAGTCAAAATTACATGTCAAAAAACTGGATATAGTGCAATACTTGAATTCAAACTAAAGCTATTTCTAGGTAGTAGTGATTGTGTTAATCAAATATCAGGGAAACTTAAATTGGGAAAAGAAGTCCTAGCTACTTTGGAAGGCCAGTGGGATAGGGAAGTTTTTTATTAATGATAAAAAGACTGATAATTCAGAGATTTTCTGGAATCCAACACCTGACATTAAGCAATGGAGATTAAAAGGGCACACTGTAAAATTTGAAGAGCAGAGAGATTTTGAATCAGAGAAGCTCTGGCAGCAGGTAACTTGAGCCATAAATGCCAAAGACCAAACAGAAGCTACTCAAGAGAAATATGTTTTAGAAGAAGCTCAAAAACAAGCTGCCAGGGATTGAAAAACAAAAAGTGAAGAGAGGGCTTGCAAGTTATTTGAACTTGATCTACTTACAGAAGAATGGCATTACAAGTTTGCAGATACCCGACCATGGGACCCACTTAATGATATGATACAGTTTGAAAAGGATGTTATTATCCAGACCAAAGTGAAACATCGCACGCCAATGGTTAGTGTCCTAAGAATGAAACATAAACCAACCAGGCAACAGAAGAAAGTGGCAAAAGGCTATTCTTCCCCAGAACCTGATATCCAGGACTCATCTGGAAGTGAAGCCCAATCAGTGAAACCAAGTACAGGAAGAAAGAAAGGGATAGAATTGGTAGATATCCAAAGTTCCATTGAATCTATAAAACAAACACAGGAAGAAATTAAAAGAAATATTAAGGCTCTTCAAAATCATTTAATTTCAAGCACACCTGCCACGGATTATTTTCTGCAAGAAAAAGGCTGCTTCATCATTTTCCTCCTGATATTGCTTCAAGTAATAATAAACTTCATGTTTAACTAAAAAAAAAAAAAAAAAAAGAAAGAAAGAAAGAAAAGCACATGTGTATCTTTTAAGTTCATCACAGGCACTCCCAGCTATCATCCCAAGCTCCTGTGGGGCGGAGTTGTGACCTAGAACATTCACCCCATTCTCTCCATCCCAATTTCTCAGTTTTTTTGCCCAGCGGCTCCCTATGCAGGGCAGATCTGCCATTCAGCTCATTTTTTTGTGTCTCTCATTGTTGCAGGGAGGCAGGGCAACTTTGGCCTCTTCTAGTCTGCCATCTTATTGGAAGTACCTCCTGATCTATTTTAAGTCAACTAATCTTCTTTTAAAATATCGAAAAACATGATTTGTCTTGCATACTTAATGAAAGCCTTCTTTAGGGCAGTGGAGAGACTCATTAAGGTGGATGGTTACAAAAATACATTTATTAATTCAATAGCTTTCCCACACACCACGATAAATAAAAATACGAAGGTAAAATATTCCACTTACATTTAAAACTAAATAACATCCAATATCTAGAAATAGTTTTAAAAAGAAATATTCAGGAAATGGCTGAATAAAATGATAACATTCTATATGATAACTTGACAAAAAGATTTGAGACTACGGTAGAGATTTAAGTAAACTGTGAGGCATACTTTAAAAAAAGTGGGTTTGATTTCTAAAAAGAAGTCAATTCTGTTTAATTTCACTCTGCATGCAGTGTAACAATCAGTATCCTCATGTTTTGGGGGGTAGGAGTATTGAGGTACTTGGCAAAATTATTAGGACTTTCACTTTTTTCACATTTTTTATAAATCACTTACAGTGATACTTACCTTTGTAATATACTAAGTTAAATTTAATGATCTTAAAAAACTATAGCACCATATCATTGACAATTTATACATCCAGGATATAGAATATTTCTATTATCACAAGGATATCATGTTGTCCCTAAATAGTCATGTTTACTACCTGCCTCCATACATCCTGCTTAACATGCTGCAATGACTAATGTGCTCTCCATTTCTGACATTTTGTCATTTCAAAAGTTACATATATATATATGTAATCATACAGCTTGTAACTTTTTGGGAATGACTTTTTTTTATTTTCACTCAGTGTAATTCTCTGGAATTATTTTTTTCACTCAGCATAATTCTAAGCATGTACCAATAGTTAATTTTTACTGCTGACTCCCTGGTATAGATAGACCACAATTTGTTTAATCATTCACCTTTTGAAGTACATCTGGGTTGTTCCCAGTTTTTGGTTATTATGCATAAAGCTGCTATAAACAATTGTACACAGATATTTGTGTGACTGTAAGTTTTCATTTCTTTAAGATAAATGCATAAGAGTGATAAAGGTGGTTTTAAATGAAGGCTATTCCATACTAGGGGATTTCATACTTTTAGAGAGTTCTTCAGCAAGACTGTTCCTTTCTGACTTCAACTGAAAAGTTGTGAAGAGAAAGTTCATTAAGCTAACAGGAAGTGTTTGTATAGCTTCTGATATAGAGGGTGGGCAAAAAAAAAAAAAATAGGTGAAAAGACAATGGGGAGTCATTATGCTTTAAGAAATCCTTAGGTTGATAAGCTGAGGCAATTTCAAGCAAAATTCCATGAAGCATAAGGACTTTTTTGGAAGTTCCAAAGTACGACAGAAGGCAGTTGGATGATCTCAGGGCTTCTGGCTGTGCCCTTTAAAGTAATAATTAAGTGAGTGAATTTGAGATTTCTGTTTTGTTAATAATGGTACACTCCTAAATTATGGTTAAAAAATGAATAAAGCAACATTTCACTGCTAGGAATTCATTTAAAGTAGAGTTATGGTTTAAACTTGGGTTTATATTCTAAAATCATTTTTCTTTACCTTGGTTTTATTGTAGGGAAGATGCATTCCTTTTTTTTTTCTAGAATTGAAAATAGTTGCATTTTTACAAATGTTTTGGAGAGGTTATTTATTGTAGTAAATTAGGACCCTTAGTCTCCTGCAGTTGGATGACACCAACACAGACTTTTAAAAGATGCATTTATTTGAACAGAACACGTTTCTAACGTGACTCAGCTAAGCTGACTGGAAAAGTGTATGTAATATGCATCTGCTTCCATAAAACAATTTTATTATAGTATCTCACATACTTCAGAAACAGAGTAGAATGGTTGTAACAATGTCAGAGAACCTAAATACTACTCACAGTTGCATTATAATTTAATATTCATTGAGTGCAAGTAGTGGGTTAGACTTTCTATAAAACAGAGCAAGGAAAGCTGGTTCCTGTCCTCTGGACAACCAGTCTGTAAATCAAACAAGTATTGAGCCCTTTGTTTCTTTATAAAAACAAAGCACAGGAAGTTATCTGTAATAGAATCATTCTGTTTAAATGAAAGCTCAAAATTGGACTATAGCACCATGTCTCAAGTCTTATAGGTAATCAATGAATAGTTTGTGATTGCTTAATCTACTCATGGAAAATTTATTTAAACTTAAAATAGTTCACATCATTCATTTTATAATATTTATTAAACACTTAATATATGCAAACCTAAATGGAACAAGGGTGCAAGTAGAAAAATGTATGATCTTTGGGGTAATGATGTATTATCCAATGTGACTGCACTGCAGGCATGAAGCTCATGTTGTCGAAACATGAACAACAGTAGCTTAAATAAATAGGGTTTTTTTTTTTTTTTTTTGCACATAGCAAGAAGTAAGAAGATAGGCAATCATTGGCATTGTTTTCACTGCCCGCAATGCTATCAAGAATACAAGTTTTTTCTAGCTTTATATTGTGCCTTTCCTTCACTTTCCAGCTGTACCCTCTTCTGCTTGAAGGTCTGTGGTTGTTTTTGTTTTTTTCCCATGGTTTTTAATATGGCTACTAGAGCAACAGACATCATATCCGTGCAGGAAGAGGGAAGAGACATGCCAACCACAACTGTCTCTTGTATATAGAAATCAGAAGTTATTCTGAAAGTCCTCCAAAAGATGTTTCCTGATATCTCATTAGTTAGAAAAGAATCATATGGTTACTCTTAGGAATGCAAAGGAGGGTGAAAAAATGACTGTTTGGCACAGGGTAAAAACATGATTGGTGTTTTAAGATGATTATGATTTACTTCCTGGAGATGAACACATCGCTGGCCCAAACAGATGGGAGTTTTGTTTCTGTGATGTGCAGATCACTTGATATAGATGGGAGTTCTGTAAGAAACAAAGGAGAGAATGGCTGTTGGTGGGCAACTTACACTTTTCCACAGAGGAAGAGGAAAATGAAGATGATGACAAAGTCTTGGACATCTTTTAGGTAAGATTAGGAATATTAGCAAGTGAATAGTGTTTAACAGAGCCTCCAATGAATGACTTAGGTGCTCATAAACTATATAATCTTTGTAAGACTTTTAGGTTATATTGTGATTATGATAATTTTCATGATATTCAATTTTATGTCCTGGAAAAAATAATTTGCAAAGTAGGTCTTAAAAGGGGGGACTTTTGCAACCTATTTAGCAAAAGAACCAGGGAAATGTGAGAAGAGAGAGATCATTTCATCCACGAGAAGCCAGATCTATTCTGACACTGTGTAGATGGCTTCAGAATTCCATTTACATTTCAAGTAGGGAGATTCATATTTCTCTACAAGTTGGAAGTAATAGAATACTGTGGTCTGTGTTCTTAGGCTTTCTCTTTAGCCCATGGAACACTTGCTCATAAGACAATTTGCTAACACTTAGCTAGCCAACAAATAGAGTGTCCTATGCTTAAATATATCACTATGTGTCACAATGTTATGCTTGAAGCATTCATTTAATTAATTTCCTTTCTCTTAAATTGTTTTTAAATTACCACAAAAATATCAATAGTCTTTGACCTAAAATGACAGTCAACAGGAAGTCAGAAATACCCTTATTTATAATATTTTAGAAAAGAAATAAAATTCCTTTTAAGGAAAGTGTTGCAAAGAAAATCTCTTTGAGAGTTTAATCATTTTTTTTTCCTATTTAGCAAATATGGATGTATATGGGAAACCATCAGTGATGACTGGCTAACTCTTTGACCTTTCATAAGTTTCTTTTTCTGTTGTTTATTAAATTACTTTTGTAATAAGTTCTCTATCTTTATAAGTAGTATAACCACCATTGTTATTTTCTTAAAAGCTATAGTGCTTAGTGGCTTCCTTATTTTAAAATGAAAGAATATAGGGGTATACAAAGAGTAGATTCAGAGGCATGTTCAGGAAAGAGGGAGAGATGGCTATACATTAACATTTCTGTTATGCCATGTTGCTTTCCTATGGGAAAGTGTGAACATGTGAATCATTAAGACATGTTAACCACGAAGTGAAGTCCCTGTGGCTGTTTCACTTTGAGAAGCGAAATTGTATAATGTCACTAAGGCAGATTTAGTCAACAAGAACCAAGATTTGAAGCAATGACATAAGCAGAGACACAAGTATAGATGATATTGTAATTTAAAACATCGGGTGATTTTTAGCTGACTTTAAAGGCCATCTAAGAGCATTTTATCAGGATTTCTGAATTGTCATTCTCACATTGGTTATGCTACTCTTACTTGGAGTGTTGTTTTGCTATATTTACTGGAAATTAAGGGCTTTTATAGTTGGGTGCCAAGTAATGCAGCTTAGGACCACAAGGCATGTTTTTGGAGGGTTTGTACAAGGCTGTATTTGTAATGGCTGTGGCTCTCTAGAATCTGTAGGTCACTTCAAGACACTTGCATATTCAAATTGCACATATGAAACTTTGCATCTTACATTGAGATTTTTCTTTACTAATATTTTGATATATTTTCCTTTTGTTTCTGTGGTGTGCAGGTCACTCATTGCAATTATCAGTGAATTGCTTAAGCTTTTCCTCACAAATGCGATTTCTGCAAATGAGGATGGCTGTAATCTTGCTTGAGATGTGCAAAGAGGATAAAATCACAGGGCATTCCCTTAACTGTTGTGGACCAGAACTCAAGTGGATGATTCCTTCCTCTCTCCCTTGCTCTGTCCTTCCATCCTTCCTTCCTAGGTAGTCTGTATCTTCTCTTTAAGTAGATATTTTAGGAATAACATTTGACAAGAGAGAACAAACATAGGCTCATAACTGTAAAGAAAGAACTAGGGGTCTGGTGGTCCCACTCTTGACTCAGTGCTCTTTCATTGGGTACTAGGGGATAAGTTATAACAGTACAACATAGTTTCAAAGACTATTACACATTTTCAGAGAGTACTCAACTGAATTCCAGAATGTAATCTAGGCAATTTAGAGTATTCTGTCCAGAATACAGCACAGCCCAAGCCGCACAGCATACCTAATCTCAGCATTTGCAGCTCAGCCCAGATGTTTGGAGATACAGAAAGGAATTGCCCCCGGGGAAAGGTGGTGGAACCCAGAAGCCAGGAGAGAAGGCCGGCAGGCATCGTCCTGTGCCTTCCCATGAAACTACGAAGAACAGAGGCAGGTTGACATGCCAAAGATCCCTTGTGGTGGTGATGGAGACCCTTGCCCTTGCTGTAATGAGTCAAACTGATGCAAACAAGCTGCTAATCTTCACTGGATAGCCACAAACCTTGCATAAACAATCCTGCTTGTGTGGGTTGCTAATTAAAGGACTATGACCTAAGGACACCCTGTTCCAGACTACTCAGGTCCTGTCACAGTGCATATACCTCATGCTTCCCTTGTAACTCACTTCTTTCTTGATTCTATTTCCACCACAACCTCTCTTTGTAACAAACAGCCTTGAAAACTGCCCCATGAACCCAGCCCTTTTGAGCAGTAACCTCTTTTTTGGTGGTGCTCCAGCATGCATGTTACTTTAGCTCAATAAATTTCTTCTGTACTTTGAAAAAAAAATAGAATATTTTGTCCAGGAAATAACTCCTTTATAAAGAGCACATTTCTATGTACTCTTTATCTTGTGATTGATTTCAGTGTTTCTACCCAGAAAAAGTTCCATTTGATAATATTCCCACTAAAAAGCTGCCATTACATTTTAGCTACACCAAATGAGCTACTTCTGTTTTGAAGAACATTGAATTCCTTATTAGGATGTTGCCCCCTTCGAATTATATAATAAGCATTGTAAGGATTTTCAGATCACCTTTGTATTCATGTAAGCAAATGTTGAAACTCTGCAAAAGAATTAATTTTTAATACATGGGAAACCTTCTTGGGAATGATGTGTGGCAGGGGAAATTTCCTCTCTGGAGGCCATGTGTCTTTTATAGCAAAGAAGGAGAAAAATACCTTGGAAGATAGGAGAGTCTTGTATTAAGATTTCATAATGTGCCAGGGGTAGACTGATGAACCTTTCACCTGGAATAATGAATGAGCACTCTACATTCAGGGTAGAAGTAATATCAGTTATGGGATTCTTTAAGTTGCTTGACATGACATGTTTTAATTTGTACTTTGAACTTGTCTGCCTTCAAAAAGCTCTCAAATAGCAATGCTATATATAAATAAGTCCATTTATTTTGGATGACTGATTACAGGAATAATGTATGCCATTTCCACCATCTTATATTTATTTAGCAGGACTGAAATGATCTGTGTGTGTGTGTGTGTGTGTGTGTGTGTGTGTGTGAGTGAGATGGAATTAGCATGTGGAGGCTCTATTATTTCATGTAGGCATTTCATAGCTTCCAGAACCATAGAGCTGTCTTCTACCTTAGGGGAGTCAGGCTTGATTTACAGCAGCAGCCAGATCCAAAAAGGAAAAACAAAAGTGTTTGGATCACTCTAGATTATTGTCTGCTAGCTATTGTTGTGTTTGAAGGGCTTGTTTGTAAAGGGGGTGGAGAGGGCAAGGTTGGCCATCATAGGCAACTTCACATTTTGTTGGGCTTGTTGAATCTCCTTATAGAGAATGGTCATCTCTTATCAGGTTTCTTTAAAATCCTTTTTCTTAGTGCTATCCAAAAAACATTAGCTGTTATTCTCCTATAAATCAACATACCTTTTTCTCTTGAGCATGGCAAACAAGGCAGCCTCCCTTCAAATGTAATCCAACCCCTTAAGGGCAATTTTTTTGTCATCATTTACTTGGGTAATTACAGGCATTCCTGCTGTAATTTATAAAATTATAGGAAGTTTAATTTTTCTTAGTTGTGGGTTTAGATCAAGAAAGTTGTCTGACTAGTTCCAGCACTTTGTTTTCAAATCTGCTATAATTTATTAAATTTTTACTTTAATTTGCAGCCCTATTGCTTTCTATCTTCATGATAGGAAGAGGATGGGAGAGAAGAGTTTGAACTTGAAAAGGAAATGGGACAGGGTCCTTTAGGATTTTAGTCTATCTGAAGTATTTTTTTTTTTTAATTTTTGAATTGAAAAAGAAATGGAATAGGGTCCTTTAGATTTTAGTCTAGCTGAACTACTTTGGTTTTTGTTGTTTTTAAAGAATTTTTTTCTGCTTACTGAGATTCAGTGAATGACTAGCAGTTTTCTGCTATTTTCCTATTCTGAATTGGAAAAGCAAGAAGAATTTAAAAAACATTCAAATTTCCCCTGGATTCTGTTATAACTAACTTATTTAAGAGGATACAGAGGCTCAGTTGACAAGAACATTTTTTTTTCCTAATTAAAAAAAATCCCTTTCAGCACAAATATAACTAAGATGTTTGTGCAAACTGACCCAAGGAAGAAGAGATTGTTGTAGTTACTGTTTTTTTTTTTATGATTGATTATTTTTTCAGGCAGGAATCTTCAGAAATACTTCAAATAGGATCAGTAGCTTAGTAAACAGAAAATATCTACATTCTCCCTGCCTAAACCTTTCCTACAGGAGGTGACGGTACGTGTCATTTTCAGGATCAATATTTCCTTAAGCAGTCTTTGTTTTGGGAGGTATTTGCCTATCAGTTTTTCTGCATGATCTAGTACCATCTCATCTCTTCTAATACATTGAACCAGAAGTTTCCACATGATATCTTTGTGGCCTGAAGCCATTAATGCATTTATTTTCTTTAAACCAATAGTTAATTTATTATTTATTACTACTAAACAAATTTATACATGTTAACATATCCAATTAATATAATTCATTCAGTTAACAATTATTAAACAAATGATATTGATTTTTAAACAGTTAATGCATACCCATTACTGGCAATTTGTAAAATAAAGAAAGGTTTAAAGATGCAATGGCTGCACATAGTTCTAAAACTTTAATTTCTCCAAATTAACTATAAAATGGATGAGGTTCCCACAGGCTGGCCCAGTATCTCTCCCTCAGGGCTCTGTCTCCCAAGAGTCCCTTAGACTTCCAGATCCCAGCAGGAAGAGCCTGTGGTTATTGCCAACATTTTTCCTGCTGTACCCCAGTGGCCCTGAAAACCAATCATGCCCCTTTGATAATCACCACTGTTTGACATCGCAGGGCCATCTTGCTACCCTCACTCTAGCATGGGCCCAGGAGATGTTTGAGTGTTAATATCAACCCAGGTTGCCTCTCCTTGGAGTCCTTGGGTTGAGCGTTCTTAGTGCCCAGCTCCTTTGGTCCCCCTGTGATTTTAATTGAAAGGACCCTTGCCCCCATGGTCTTGGAATGAGATTGATTTTGCTTTCCACCCAATGTGGGTATCACCAGGTCCATCTTTTCAACTTTGAGAACTCCACTCAACAGTCTGGGGTCTTTCCTTTTGAGACTTCAAAGTACACATGATTTCCTTGGGTGACTCATTCTCTTTGGGTGACAAAACTGACTTTCTGGTATTTGTTTCATAAGAGAATAGAAAAGTTAAACATAGAGGGAATCATTAATTAGTGTTGTATCTCCTCTATATAAGCAAATAAGAATCACCCAGTGTCATCCTTCCCACCAAAGGACAAACACCAACAGAGTCACAGGGTGAGGCAATGACAGGGGGTGCTATTGACAGTGGTGTTCATGTGAATAGCTCCTCTTTTACAGCCACAGTGACACCAATGCTATGGCTCTTATCACAACTTGCATGTGATTATTTTCCTTTGATTGTTTTTTTCTAGGTATTTTTCTATGTGTGTGTATACATAGGCACACACACATACATACATCTATATATTTATAACAGAAAAAAATATATTTATAACAGGACAATTTAATGGATTTGCTCTTTATTCATTCATCTAAGACAGATGGAGTCAAAGGACTCTCCCTGGGGTATCCAGTGGTATACAGAGCTTAGATTCTGCAGAGTAAATTTGGGCAGCATTTTTTCATAAAAATTACTAATGAGCCAGAAGGACGTTTTAGGAAGAAATCCTGGCCTTATGGCACTGACCTCTTCTTTTTTAATTTAAAAGTTATTCAAACCCATAGGATGGACTGGAGTGAGGTGGACCAAGTTCAGATGACAATAAAGTACAAAGAAATGCTGCCATGTGATAAAGAAGATTTCAAAAGGGTGTGACTAAATGAAATTAGTGGATGGGAAAATGCATTAAGGGAAGGGGTCTTGCTCTAGAACAATTCTGAACCCTATCATTTATATAACCGGTTTGTCTAATAGAAGTGGGTGTGGGAGTGAATCCAGATAGTTGCAATTTTGGGAACTCAAATCAGATTTAGCATAGGATATCCTTCATAGTTAATGGGAGCAAAAGTCTGAGCTGGAAATTCTGGCAATGATAAGAATAGGTGTCTCAGGTCAAATCCATCTCTGTGGGTTGCCTTGGGTCTTTAGTTGTGGCCATAGTGGTGAGACAGCTAGAGACAGCCCAGCATGTAATTTATTCAAGAGGTACCTTCAGTTGGATCAGGCCTGGGAACTATACCTTCAGGATTGAAGACAAAACAGCAAGACAGAAGGAGGTTCTACAACAACCAACATCAAGGGCATTCATTGTGAAGATCTGCAAATCACGAAGAAACATTTAGTTTCAATTGCATTAACAAGATGAGAGCAACCAAGATTGATACTTTCAGCAGAATAAGCACCATGGGAATAATTAGATTTAGCAGGGAGAATAATTTAAAAATAGACCAGGAGACTTGATGTTGTACTTTGAAATTTTTTACTGCAGGGTTACATTGCTTGTACCCCAAGCTGGGGAAGCAGATGATCCCAATTACAGACTCACACTCATGATCATATGCAAAACTCTATATTGTGGACATATACACTAATTATTGAGGAGTTCTCAGAACCATGAGTGTTAATACCTTCATAATAGTTCTCACATATGAGGAAATGCTTTCCTAAGGTGCTCAATATGCAACAGATGAAAAAAATAGCCACATCATAGAATTTCTGAGCTTCAATTTTTTTCATCTATAAATGGAGAAATTGTATTTGCCTGTAGGATGGCTGTGCAAATTAAACAAGATAGATTAAAGAATCCGAATAGGCAATCAATATGAGGTAGCTATATAATGTTTTCCACATAGGTAAATTAATTCTTCAAATTATCATTTAAGCAGGGATTAAATTTATAACATTAACACAGAAGTTAAGGCACATGCACTTTTGAAAAATTATTTTTATTAGACAAGTTGTAAGTTTACAGAAAATAATGACTTCCTATATTACCTCACTCTCCCATTATCAATACTGCCTTAGTGTGTTACCTTTGGTACAATTGATGAAATAATATAATTGTACTATTAACTACAGTCCATAGTTTACATTGGGGTTCATTGTATTATACAATCATATAAGTTTTCTTTTCTGTTTTTTTAAAGCCTTTATTCTGGTAACAAATATAATCTAAAATTTTCCTTTTAATCACATGCAAATATATTATTCAGTGGAGTTAATTACATTCTCAATGTTGTGCTATCATAGCACCATCCACTACCAAAACTTTGCCATCACCCTAAACAGAAGCTGTTACAATTAAGCATTAACTCCCCATTCCTACCCCCACCCCAGCCCCTGATAATCTCTATTCTAGTTCTGACTCTATGAATTTGCTTGTTCCAATTATTTCATATCAGTAGGATCATACAATATTTGTCTTTTTTGTCTGGCCTCTTTCACTGAACATGATATCTTAAAGGTATCATTCTGAAACTCTGCTCGTATCAGAGTTTTATTACTTATATATATATTAATTAATTTTTAAATTTTAAAAAAAATACCAAAAAACACCAAACAAACGCAAACATTCCTAACTTTTGATCATCCTGTTCTACATATATAATCAGTAATTCACAATGTCATCACATAGTTGCATATTCATCATCATGAACATTTCTTGGAACATTTGCATCTATTCAGAAAAAGAAATAAAAAGAAAACAGAAAAAAATTCATACATACCATAGCCCCCACCTCTTCCCCTCACTGAGCACCAGCATTTCACTCTAAATTTATTTTACATTTGTTCCCCCTATTATTCATCTTTATTCCATATGTTTTACTCATCTGTTGATAAGGTAGATGAAAGGAGCATCAGACACAAGGTTTTCACAATCACACAGTCACATTGTGAATGCTCTATCATTATACAATCATCTTCAAGAAACGTGGCTACTGAAACACAGCTCCACATTTTCAGGCAGTTCCTTCCAGGCTCTCCACTACATCTTGACTAACAAGGTGATATCTATTTAATGCATAAGAATAACCTTCAGAATAACCTTTCAACTCTGCTTGCAATCTCTCACCAAGTGACACTTATTTTGTCTCATTTCACTCTTCCCCCTTTTGGTCCAGAAGGTTTTCTCAATCCCCTGATGCTGAGTCTCAGCTCATTCTAGGGTTTTTCTCAATCCCTTGATGCTGAGTCTCAGCTCATTCTAGGATTTCTGTCCCATGTTGCCAGGAAGGTCCACACCCCTGGGAGTCATGTCCCACATAGACAGGGGAAGGGTGATGAGTTTGCTTGTTGTGTTAGCTGGAGAGAGAGGCCACATCTGAGCAACAAAAGAGGTTCTCTTGGGGGTGACTCTTAGGCCTAATTTTAAGTAGTCTTAGCCTGTCCTTTGCAGGGTTAAGTTTCATATGAACAAACCCCAAGATTGGGGGCTCAGCCTATAGCTTTGATTGTCCACACTGCTTGTGAGAATATCAAGAATTCAACTTGGGGAAGTTGAATTTTCCCCCTTTCTCACCATTCCCCAAAGGAGACTTTGCAAACTTTATATATATATATGTATATATATATATATATATATATATATATATATATATATATATATATATATATACACATATATATATAAAAGGTAGATTGTTTATATATATATAGCTCAATAATATTCCATTGCTATGTTGTTTCAGTTTGCTAAAGCTGCTGGAATGCAATATATCAGAAATGGATTGGCTTTTACAATGGAAATTTATTGGTTTACAAATGTACAGTTCTAAGGCCATGAAAATGTTCCAATTAAGGCATGAACAAGATGATACCTTCTCTGAAGAAAGGCTGCTGGCATCCAGGCCTCCTCTGTCACATGGGAAGGCAAATGACTGGTATCTGTTAGTCCTTTGCTCCTAGGTTTTGTTGTTTTCACCATCTGGCTTGGTTCTGGCTCTTCCAGATTCTGTGTGTCCTTGCTCACTTCTCCCTGGGGTTTTCTTTCCAAGCTCTCTTGGTGTTCCTTTCTCTGAGCTCTCTCTGTTTTTTTTTCTGCCCTTTATCCTTTCACAAAGGACTACAGTAAAGGATTAAGACCTTGAATTGGGTGGGTCACATCTCAATTGAAACAACCTAATCAAAAGGTCCCATCCACAGAAATGGATTAAAAGAATATGACCTTTTCTGGAGTACATAACAGCTTCAAACAAGCACATATATGCATTCCATATTTTGTTTATCCATTAAGTTGTTTATAGACACTTGGGTTGCTTCCATCTTTTAGCAATTGTGAATAGTTCCATTATAAACATTGATGTGCAAATATTTGCTTGAGTCCCTGCTTTCAAAACATTTTTACTTTTTAAAATTTATATGTTTATCCAAGATTCTACAAAACAACATCTCCTCTCCATATAATGAAATAAAAGACAATCTGGGGAGCTACTATTGATGTTCATAAATGTGGGTTACATCAGCAGAGAATCTGGAGGGCAGTTATGATTTTGAGGTAATCAACATTTTAAGATGCATAATATACTTTCATATGGTTTCTTTCTTTCCTTTTTTAAGTTTTATTAATTAAACCAATCAACACACAATGTGAACATTCTTTTTTTATCACATAGTTGTATATCATCATCATCATTTCTTAGAAGATTTGCATCAATTCAGAAAAAGAAGTAAGAAGCAACAGAAAAAATTCATACATACCACACCCCATACCCCTCCTCTTCATTGACCATCAGTATTTCAATCTACTAAATTTATTTTAACATTTGTTCCCCCTATTATTTATTTATTTTTAATCCATATGTTTTACTCATCTTTCCATAAGGTAGATAAAAGAAGCATCAGGCAAGGTTTTCATAATCACACAGTCAGATTGTGAAAGCTATATCATTATACAATCATCTTCAAGAAACATGGCTACTGGAACACAGCTATACATTTTCAGGCAGATCCCACCAGCCTCTCTGTTATGCCTTAACTAAAAAGGTGATATCTATTTAATGCATAAGAATAAATTCCAGGATAACCTCTCAACTCTGTTTGAAATATCTCAGACACTGACACTTTATTTTGTCTCATTCCACTCTTCCCCCTTTTGGTCGAGAAGGTTTTCTCAGTCCCTTGGTGCTGAGTCCCAGCTCATTCTATGATTTTTGTCCCACATTGCCAGGAAGGTCCACACCCCTGGGAGTCATGTTCCATGTAGAGAGGGGGAGACAGGGAGTTTGGTTGTTGTGTTGGCTGAGAGAGTGAGGCCAGATCTGAGCAACAACAGAAGTTCTCTTGGGGGTGACACTTAGGCCTAATTTTAAGTAGGCTTAGCCTATCCTTTGCAGGATTAAGTTTCATATGAACAAACCCCAAGATTGGGTGATCAGCCTATTGCTTTGGTTGTCCCCACTGCTTGTGAGATTATCAAGAATTCTCCATTTGGGGAAGTTGAATTTTCCCCTTTCTTACTGTTCTAGTTTGTTAGCTGCCAGAATGCAATATATCAGAAACAGAATGGCTTTTAAAAAGGGGAATTTAATAAGTTGCTAGTTTACAGTTCTAAGGCCAAGAAAATGTCCCAATTAAAACAAGTCTATAGAAATGTTCAATCAAAGGCATCCAGGGAAAAATACCTTGGTTCAAGAAGGCTGATGAAGTTCACGGTTTATTTGTAGTGAGAAGTCACATGGCGAACACAGTCAGAATTTCTCCCTAAGCTGGAAGGGCACAGGGTGAACACGGTCAGGGTTCCTCTCTCATCTGGAAGGGCACATGGGGGAACACGGCATCATCTGCCAGCTTCTTCTCCTGGCTTTCTGTTTCATGAAGCTCCTCAGGAGGTATTTTCTTTCTTCACCTTCAATGGTTGCTAGCTGGTGAACTCTGCTTCTCGTGGCTATGTCATTCTGCTCTGCTCTCTCTGAATTTCTTTCATTCTCCAAAATGTTTCCTCTTTTATAGGACTCCAGAAACTCATGAAGACCCACCATAATGGATGGAGACATGTTTTCACCTAATCCAGTTTAACAACTACTCTTGATTAAATCACATCTCCACGGAGTGATCTAACTACAAATTCAAACATGCAGTATTGCATAGAGATTATTCTGCCTTTGCAAAAGTGGGATCTAGACCAAAACATGGCTTTTCTAGGGGACACACATACTTTCAAACAAGCACACTCACCATTTCCCCAAGGGGACTTTGCAAATGCTTTTTTATTCATTGTTCAAATCCCTCTGGGATTTATCAAGGCATCACTCTGGACAAACCTACAAAATCTGATGCTCTACTTAAGGTTCCATGTACTTATGGTGTTCAATTAAGCTGTCCACATAAGTTATATTAGAAAATGCACAAGTCAAAATATAAATTTTGTACTGAATAAATATGTTTTGCTTTAGTCTCACACAGAAGTTAAAGTATTAATTGCCATCTATTTTCAACACCCTGCATTATTGACATTCATTTGTTCTTCCTAATGCAAAACATTTTTTTCTTTTCTGTTTATTTTTTATTATTTAAAAAAAAATTTTAAAAATATAACAACAAACAAGCACAAACATTTTAAACACATGATCATTCCATTCTACATATATAATCAGTAATTCACAGTATCATCACATAGTTGCATGTTCATCATCATTTTCATTTCTGAAACATTTGTATCAACTAGAAAAAGAAATAAAAAGACAACAAAAATTAATACATACCATATCCATTATCCCTCCCTTATTTGATCACTAGCATTTCAATCTAAATTTATTTTAACATTTGTTCCCCTATTATTTATATTTATTCCGTATGTTTTACTCGTCTGTTGATAAGGTAGATAAGGGGAGCATCAGACACAAAGTTTTCACAATCACACAGTCACATTGCAAAAGCTGTATCATTATACTATCATCTTCAAGGAACATGGCTACTGGAACACAGCTCTACATTTTCAGGCAGTTCCCTCCAGCCTCTTCATTACATCTTGACTAACAAGGTGATATCTATTCAACACATAAGAATAACCTCCAGGATAACCTCTTGACTCTGGAATCTCTCAGCCATTGACACTTTATTTTGTCTCATTTCTCTCTCTTCGCCCTTTTGGTCAAAAAATTTTTCTCAATCCCTTGATGCTGAGTCCCAGCTCATTTTATGATTTCTGTCCCACATTGCCAAGAAGGTCAATACCCCTGGGAGTCATGTCGCACATAGACAGGGGGAGGGTGGTGAGTTTGCTTGTTGTGTTGGCTGGAGAGAGAGGCCACATCTGAGCAACAAAAGAAGTTCTCTTGGGGGTGACTCTCAGGCCTTATTTTAAGAAAGCTTGACCTATCCTTTGTGGGGTTAAGTTTCATATGAACAAACCCCACGATTGAGAACTCAGCCTATTGCTTTGATTGTCTCCACTGCTTGTGAGAGTATCAAGAATTCTCCACTTGGGGAAATTGAATTTCCCCCTTTCTCACCATTCCCCTAAAGGGACTTTGCAAATACTTCTTTTACTCACTGTTCAAATCACTCTGGGATTTATTGGAGCATCACTCTGGACAAACCTACAAAATCTTATGCCCTACTCAAGGTTCCATGCACTTATGGCGTTCAATTAAGCTGTCCACATGAGTTATATTAGGAACTGCATTAGTCAAAATATAAATTTTGTACCAAATAAACATTTCTTGCTTTAGTCTCACACATAAGTTAACAGTTTTGAATATCAATTGCCATCTATTTTCAACACCCTGCAGTAATGACATTTCTTTGTTCTTCCTCATGCAAAATCATTTTTAAATTTGTACATTTAGTTGCTATCATTATACACTCTAGGTATTCCTGGATTATATCATCTCAGTCTTTATCATTTATCTTTCTTTCTGATTTCATTTGTGCCCCAGCTCTCCTCCCTCTATCATTCTCACATTTAGCTTCATTCAGTGTTCTAATATAATTGTATTAAAGCTAGGTAGTATTGTGCTATCCATTTCTGAGTTGTTCTTTTTTTAAAAAATTAATTTAAAATTTTTAAAATTAATTTTTAAATAAAAAATGACAAGAAAGAAACACAATACATATGATTATCTGTTCTACACATATAATCAGTAATTCACAATATCATCACACAGTTGCATATTCATCATCATGATTGTTTCTTAGATCATTTGCCTCAATTCAGAAAAAGAAATAAAAAGACAATAGAAAAAAATTCATAAATATCCTACCCTTTCCCCTCACTTTTGTTGATCACAAGCATTTCAATCTAAATTTATTTTAACATTTGTTCCCCCTACTATTTATTTTTATTCCATATGTTTTACTCATCTGTTGATAAGATAGATAAAAGGAGCATCAGACACAAGGTTTTCACAATCACACAGTCACATTGTGAAAGCTATATCATTACACAATCATCTTCAAGGAACATGGCTACTGGAACACAGCTCTACATTTTCAGGCACTTCCTTCCAGCCTCTCCATTACATCTTGACTAACAAGGTGATATCTATTTAATGCATAAGAATAATCTCCAGGAAAACCTCTTGACCCCTGTTTAGAATCTCTCAGCTATTGACACTTTATTTTGTCTCATTTCTCTCTCTTCCCTCTTTTGGTCGAGAAAGTTTTCTCAATCCTTTTATGTTGAGTCTCAATTCATTCTAGGATCTCTGTTGCATGTTGCCAGGAAGGGACACACCCCTGGTAGTCATGTCCCACATAGACAGGGGGAGGGCAGTCAGTTTGCTGTTGTGTTGGCTGGAGAGAGAGGCCACATCTGAGCAACAAAATAAGCTCCCTTGGGGGTGACTCTTAGGCCTTATTTTAAGTAGGCTTGATCTATCTTTTGTGGGGTTAAGTTTCATATGAACAAACCCCAAGATTGGGGACTCAGTCTATTGCTTTGGTTGTCCACAATGCTTGTGAGAATTCAAGAATTCAACTTGGGGAAGTTGAATTTCCTCCCCTTTTCACCATTCCCCCAAGGGGACTTTGCAAATACTTTTTATTCACTGTTCAAATCACTCTGGGATTAATCAGGGCATCACTCTGGACAAACCAACAAAATCTCACGCCCTGCTCAAGGTTCCATGTACTTACAGTGTTCAATTAAGCTGTCCACATAAGTTATATTAGGAAATGCACTAGTCAAAATATAAATTTTGTACCAAAGAAACATTTTTTGCTTTTGTCTCACACATAAGTTAAAATTTTAAAATATCAATTAATATGAATTAATTTTAATTAATATTAAAATATTAATAAGTTAATATATTTATTATTATAATAATATAATATTATTATAATATTAAATATTAAATATTTAATATTAGAAGGGATTGAGAAAATCTTCTCAACTAAAAGAGGGAAGAGAGAGAAATGAGACAAAATAAAGTGTCAATAGCTGAGAGATTCTAAACAGAGTCAAGAGGTTATCCTGGAGATTATTCTTATGCATTAAATAG